>CAHIKZ030000435.1:4327500-4377500 GCA_903632075.3 Acanthosepion pharaonis | reverse complement strand
CCTCTCTTTCCATATAAAAACATATACATGTACATATCAACAGGTGCATCAGTGTTCAAGTACAATACCATAGTTGTATACATATAGTCATGTGTTGGCGTTCATGCGTGCATAGTAATATTTCCAAAAGCATTTGTTTCTTTTTGTTCCCTTTGCTTCTGAAATGGTAATGAAGATATATATATATATATATATATATATATATATATATATATATATATATATATATATATATATATATATATATATATATATACTTAATAATAAAGTATATATATATATAATTTATTTTAGAATATTACGTCGAAAAACATGTCAAAATCGCTGCACAATTGCGCGTGTTTCAATGAGCATACAACGCTTTTTTTTACCTGTATATATATATATATATATATATATATATATATATATATATATATATATATATATATATATATATATATATATATATATATATATATATATATATATATATATATATATAGTGGTTGGCTGCAAAATTGTCCAAATAGTGTAATAGCAAATTGTCCAAGTGTTACATTAAGCTTTGCTTTGAACCGTTGTATCTTAGAAATGATTAAATATATCTTACTGGAATTCTCCGAATACTATTGAACTTTACTTTGAATTATAAGAATGTATTTAGCTCTAAGTTGCAATGACGGCCCTTGTTGCTGTTGTGACTTCCTGATTCAATTTTCATCTCTACTGCTTTCTCTTCTTTAAATTTATTCACTGTTTTCTTGATGTTTATTGAATGGACTTTAAAGATGGAAACCAGGTTATGAATTACTGAGGGCCTGAATGATCATTTTGCTCTCACTATTATTCATTGGGGAAAACATTGGGGCTGACACAAAACGATTTCATTTACTCTATTTCTAGCTGAATAAGGGGTTTTTCATTAATTTTCACAACAATAGTACCTAGATGGCTAAAAATATCGTCTGGATACCGGGGAAAAAGAAATTGAACTAATTTATCATTTTTTCTAGAGTGTTAGACATTTTGTGTAATGGACACTTATCCCATGCTGTTACACGATTTGGTCAATATATATATATATATATATATATATATATATATATATATATATATATATATATATATATATATATATATATGGGTTTATCAGAAATACTTTTACAAACTTTGGGGGGGGTTCCTGACGCCAAAAACAATGTAAAATGTTCATATATATATATATATATATATATATATATATATATATATATATATATATATATAAAAACCATCGTTGTACCGTAACACAGCAACTCATAACAAATGTTCAAAATGTCCTCCGCTAGCTTCTACACGCGTATCCACCCGTCGGATCATTGACTGGCGGACCCTTTCAAATATTCTCACATGTGTCGGATGGTTTCACAGTCCGCCATGACACGACCATGAAACGTCCCAGCGTTATTAATGTCTCTGGGGTGAAGCAATTGTTTTAGGTGTGCCCACAGTGAAAAAAATCAAAAGGATTGCGATCGGCGGAACATGCAAGTCATGGAACCATCGTATTAGCAGGGGTACATCCTCTAGCAGGCAAGAAAATGTGTTCGAAATAAAGTCTCTGGAGGCAGCTCCAGTAAGACGTACTAGGAAAACATATAGACCTACTATACAGTCACCTACAATTCCAGCCCACACATTAATTTTAAACAGATTCTGCCGTCTAGCCTGTATTGTAACATTGGAATCCGATCTGCCCACAAATGATGGTTGTGTAAATCAGCTATTCCATCTTTTCTAAAGGTTGCCTCATCTGTAAACATGACGTGAGCTGATAACTGGATCGTCACTGACAGCCTGTAGAATGTGTTCTTCGTGGTCAGGCGTACGAGCGGATATCGGTATTCCTCAATAGAAAGTTTGTGGTGGCACGGATCCTTTCTCGGCAACGCGATGGTAAACAGCGGCAAAGGTTGGACAACTCGGTTGTCTTAGGTGTGGAAGCGCAATCTCATACAGCCGTGCAACCTCGTATGACGTGTCCATCACTGTTCGCGCGACCGTACGTCAAAATCACATCTGCCTGACCACGAATATCCTGGCATTGGATTTGGTTTGGTTTGTTGTGTTTTACGCCATATCAACCTCATTGTGTTATTTAATGCCAACAATTTTTTTTTCTGGTAATATTTTGTTTTGTCAAAAATCTACTTCTGGTAATATTTTTTCCTCAAAAATCTATAGCTGGTAATATTATTTTAAAACATATATTGCTGGCAATATTTTTTTCAAAAACGTATTGCTGGTAATATTTTTTTTCAAAAATATATTGCTGGTAATAGATTTTTATTTTTCAAAAATATATTGTTGGTAATATTTTTTTTTCTTCAAAAACTTATTTCTAGTAATAATTTTTTACAAAGAATTTCTGGTATTAAAACCTATTTTTACACTTTCATAATACTTTTTACCTCAGTTTCGGGGTTAACTATTTGCCCATAGCTGGGACCCTAACAAGTGCTACCACCCTGGGTCAGGTTGAACCTGGGAACACCAGCAATTAAGAATTGGTTTCACGCTCCTCAAAGCCTCCTGATCAGAGGCCTTGCTGTTGGATGTAGTTTATCGTCTTACCAAGGACGCGGATGTAGTTTATAGTCATACTCAGGACGACCTGGCATTGGTAAAGGTCCACTGTTCATTTAACGCATTATCACACTTCCAATGTTGAAGAAAAACTGGCAACAAATCTACACGAATGACAAATATCACCTAGAATACGTGGTAACACTGCGCCACCTACCGTAAACATTATTTAAATTAAAAAATAAAAAAAAAGTTGCGGGCATATGTGCTAGACATTTTCATGACGGTCGTCTTTGAGTATAGAATCCAGAGGTTGGCAGTGAATATTTCGGAGACAGTAGGAAAAATAGTTCAGGTTCGCAGTGGATATCACAGCAGAGTGTAGTTTTTCCTTCTGTCGTGTTCGCCTGACAAGTTGGCTCTGGTCCTTCCGGTAGGAAAAAACAAAGATGGCCCGCATTTATACATAATGACGGATACAGTGTTCTGCGGCTCCTGATTGGTTAATCTTCTATTGGTAGACTATAAAGGGAAATAAGTCATTTTGACTCGCTCACTAGTTATATACAACATATACCCAAAAAACCGTAACAATATGTTTATGTGAACTTTCCTCCTTGTTTTGGTGTGAGGATCCCAAATTACGTAAAAGTATTTTTGATATACAATATATATATAATAACAACCTTAGTAGATTTAATAATGAAACATACAAACACAGTACCTCCTTATACTCTTATGTATGGAAGATCAAACAAGAGGATAATAAAGACTCCATTTTGAAATGGGAAATATGTAAAAATGACACCGGTATAAAGTATGTGATAAATTTTGATCACTATACACGGAGGAAAAGTTAGCTATTGCTATGTATAAAGAACCCAATAATTTATTAAATCTAAAATCTGAAATCCTTAGTAGGTGTAGACATAGGAAACGTTGGTTATTAGAATAGTTCGTCTTTTTTTTTCGTTGTTGAATAAAGAACGTACCCCCACCCTACCGTTGTTGAGTGTTTATTGTTTTATTTGATTTTTTTAAATTTTTGCTCACATGTTCATGGTCGTTTTTGTCTTAAGCTATATATTCTGTTCCATTTTTTACCTCTTTCGCTAGTATACCCTGAAGATCCGTTTAGGTGATTCCTAGGTAGGTTTATCTGGATCTTTAGGTTTATATTAGGTTTGTTCTACTTAGCGTATTGAGCACTTTACGTAGTTGTTTTTTATTCGTTTTGGAGGTTTTTTTTCTTTGGGCTTGAATTCTGGACGATTGTTTTCGCCTCAGTTTCATGTTCTTAGTTCTTTCATTTTTTATCCCTCATTTTTTCCTTGGGAATTGGTTTGTTCAATCACAAGCCGAAATACCTAAAGTTTTTCCAAACTAGTACCACTATATATATATATATATATATATATATATACAAATGATGATATATATTTTAATATAAATAACTGTCGGAGTTTCCATTTCATAGAAAATGGCGTCATTTGTTTATGTTAGGATACGCTTCTAGAAGAAATGAACGTTGGAGAGAAGTTTGAGGTTTAAAAGCAGCTCGACACCCAGGCGCTTCCTTCCTAGCTAATCTGTTATAGCCAATCAGGCTATATGGCGCTTCCGTGTAGTATACAGGTTCGATTCCTGTCGGAGGATGCATGTTATTTTATGAAATTTCTTGACATTCAGGGCGGTAAATGTTCTTAATACTTTTTATTATAAATGGTGCATTTATTTAAATATTTCTGTCCATATAAATAACTTATAGCAATAAAATATATTAAAATAATTGTCGGAATGAATACATTTCAGATTTATATATATATATACATATAAATCTGAAATGGAGTTAGTCGGACAATTATTTTAATGTGTGTGCCTTTCATTGTGTGTGTATGTTGTCTTTTTTTTTTTAAGGGTCGTGAACATATTTCCTGCCTCGTCGCTTATTTGAGTGTTTTTATATCCAAATGTCTGCGTGTTTCTGTATTATAATCTGATTGTGTATGTATTGTCTTTTGCAAGATTTCACCCTACCCTACCCATGTTTTCACTCCAAATGTATCCAAGTTGTAACAGAGTTCAGAGCAGCATTAGATCTTAACGTTTATTCCAACTTAATTTCAATAAAAACAAAATAAATTAAAAAAAAAAACGTATGTATTTTCCCTCCGTTTCTTTAAATAATTTTATAAGTTTAAACTTAATATAAATTAAACTTAAAATTGGTAATTTTGAATTTTATGGTATAATTTAATATTTATTAGTTAGAATAATTTCTATTTTAGTCTAACTCTAACATTAAAGCATTAAATAATTATTATAATCTTAAAGTCCGTTGTTTTTTGAATTGTCATATACTTGTTTTTTGATTGGTCATTCCAGCTTATGCAACAGCGTTTCCCCTATCGAGGGGTGTTTGATTGAATTGAATCTTTTAAAACCCTTTATTCTACATTCAACACCATCACTTGATAAGACACCAGAAGTGTTGAAACAAAATGGCTATTTTGGTAGTGATATTATAACATATTTATGTCATAATTTTCGAATAAATAATTATATTTACTCTACTCTGTATTGAGCAGTCTATTAAAAATAGTATTTGTTGGTTATTGGAATTTATTCCGTATACACCAATCCTATTTTGGAAATATATATATATATATATGTATATATGTGTGTGTGTGTGTGTGTTCCAAACATCTTGATGCGAGAATTTTTAATCAAGCTTTCTTAATAATATATATATAAGATACAGGTTCGAATCCTGTCGGAGGATATTCAGGCCGGGAAATGTTGTTTAATACTGTTTATTATAAACAGAACATTTACTTAAATATGTGTATCTATAAAAGAATGCATAAACATTTAAATGTCTTAAAATAATTGTCGGACATTGTCCATTTCTAATGTTATATATATATATATATATATATATATATATATATATATATATATATATATATATATATATATATATATATATATATATATATATATATATATGTATGTACTATGTTCGATAATTATTATAATATTTTACTGTTCATACGTTATTTTTATACTTACAAATAAAAAAAATCTTTCAGTAAAGAGTATTTACTTAAATTTTTGTATCGATAAAAAGAACGTATAAACAGAAAATATATAAGAATAATTGTCGGACTTAATCCATTTCATAATATACGATGTAATTTGTTTACATTAAGATCTATTTCGAGCAGATATGTACGTTCGAGAGAAATCATGGAAAATTTGTTGTTTAAAAACAGTAATTTAAATTTGCTAACCAAACGCTTACTCTGTAGCTAAATGGTAAGACTGTATGACGCTTCCGTGCAGTTCGATTCCTGTCGTAGGATACATATTTTCTGTGAAATTTCACAGACCATCAGGCCTGTAAATGTAGTTAATACGGTTCATTATAAACACAGCCTTCACTTAAATATTTACATCTATAAAAATAACGTATAAACGGAATATATATATATATATATATATATATATATATATATATATATATATATATATATATATATATATATATATATATATATATATATATAATAATAATAATAATAATAATAAACAGTTATACTCGTTTGGAAAAACCTTAGGCATTTTGGATTGTAATTGAACAAACCAATGCCCAAGGGAAAATAAGGGATTAAAAAAAAAAGAACTAAGACCATGAAATTGAGGCGAAAACAATCGTCCAGAATCCAAGTTCAGAGTCCAACGGAAAAAAACCTCTAAGACGAGTAAAGCAAAAGAAACTACGTAAATTGCTCAATACGCTCTTTAGTTTCATATATATATATGACCTGATGATTGCATCTAGCATGAAACAGACTGTTGCCTCTAAGTGTTGACTTCTATGTTCACTTTTATATTTACACACGCTCTATCTCTGATATTGAGCACTTTTATCCCATAAATATAGCATCTTAAGACTATATTTCTTCATATATATATATATATATATATATATATATATATATATATATATATATATATATATATATATCAAGTATGTGGTGCAGTTCAATTTACATTATGAATCATTCATTCAAAAACAGATATAGAAGTTAATGATTTAGAATACATCTTCGCAATCAATTTTAATAACATTCATATAGAGGTTCGGGTTTAATGTACCTTATTAAAATTGTTTCCGAAGATGTATTCTCGCCATTTAAATCATTAACTTCTATATCTGTTTTTGTATGAATGATTCATGTAATATATATATATATATATATATATATATATATATATATATATATATATATATATATAGATATATACAGAGAATTAATACAAATATAATGTTAGTCACTTACCTGATGGTGTTACCGTCCCGACTTTAGTTTCTCGTAGGTGGACCTTCCAGCAATCACTCCATCTACTCGGCAGGGAATATTTATATTATGTTAATTCCTTACAATTAAAAAATCTTATTTTCAATAACAATTAAGAAAATTAAAAAAAAATATAACAATATAGCGGAATAAAGTTATGTGACACCTAGAAGATTCGTTCTTATCGTAGAACCTGTTAGGACAAATGAGAGATTACCAATAATAACTATGGAAAAATAGAACAATTTTAACAATATACTGAAATAAATATAATGTAATGCCCAAGAGATCCGTTCTTATCGTAGATTTTAGCAATAATATTTAACTATTACTTTATTAAGTCGTGGACTTTTACGTTTAACTTCAAGAAAGCCCTTTATAGCTGTGACACTATTTAGCTATGGTAATTGTCTAACTAATTAAGCATGGAAATTAAAAACGAGAAATACTTAAGGCGAGAAAAAGCTATAACGAAAGACATACCGAGCAACATTATTTTTTTTTTAACAAAAGAAAAATGGGTAAAGATTTTATTTTCATTTACGAAGAAAGATATTTTTTCGCAGAAGTCAGAAAATTCGTAAAAGAATCGGGTTTAGGATTCTGTCAGAATTAATTAATATCATGACGCGACAAAGAAAAACAGAATTATAAAGATAAACAAAACTGTGTCAAGCATGCGACCAGGAAGGAATTTCAGTGAGACCACACAAAAAGAATAGCCACTGATTATCTTTTGGAGATATCATTTGGTTTTGGTTCTTGTGTCCAGTGAGGAGACCCATCTGTTGCATGTCCGGATCTTGTCATGATAAGAGTGAACTACCAAGGGAAATAGAATACGGATAAAGAATAACAATCTACCAGACGCGTAGCAATAATAAAATTTTCAATTCGGTCAACTGCATAAAAGCAGAATTAAATAGGAATTCGGTTATCTTAAAAAAAAAACGACGAGGAAAGCCATTGTTACTACCTGCTCAAACTGTTAGCGACAGACTTTCTGTCACCGCGAACGCGCATCTGGAAATGCGATAATATTAATACGGGAAAGACAAAGAGATTTAGTCTCCAAATGGAAATGACCATCCAGTTAATTGTTCAGGAGAATTCCGCTACTGAATTCCAGGTGACTCCAAATTAAGATAAAAATTTAATAGTCGCGATATGCGATTCATAAGAATTCTGGCCGATAGAAAAGAAAGAAAGAAAGAAAAGAGAAGATATTTTTTTTTCTTTGGGCGATAATTGTAAACTGAGGCCAGTCTAGCCACACCCACACTTCCGAGCGTTCATTGGCTGAGTGGTGGCGTGAGTGATGGGCGAAGGTGAACATATGAGAAAGTTGGGAAACTTGTTGACGCCCACTGAAGGGATCGGTATGAGATATCAATATGAGAAAGGAAGAGTTTAGGAGGATAATTCTCCTCCGACCTCTCCCGACAGAAGGGGGAGAACCCCTCTAAAACAGAAAGTAATTGACTTCCAAAAATGGGAAGTGATAAATTTTCCTTTCCGAAGACAAAGAGAATCCATATTGGGGATTTGGAATTATCGAAGAACCCAAACCACGACAGGCCCCAACGCGGTTTTGGTCGGCGTCCATATAAACGAACGACCCCAGAGTTCTCAGACAATTACAGTTTAGTTTCCGACACAGATTCAGAAAGAGACCCAGAGAGCTGTTGAGCTCGGAGACCAGCCTCGCAAGAGCTGACCGAAAGATTTCCACGCATTCCGGCTTAGACTTCTAACTTAGACATGCACCACCAAAGCAAGTTTTAACGAATATCGCCAGAAGACACCAAAAAAGCAGTTTATTGAAAAACAACTTAAGATATCAAGACTCGCTTAAGAAACGCAAAAGTGTCACGAATCCATAGAAGCGGGTTGGGAGAAAGACGCATTCCTGTATTCAGCAGATGCCTGATTGATTTCGTCGATCTAAGATCAAATCACAACGTGGGTAGGTTAGCCTAGAGATCAAAGCAGTTACTTCGGTAACCAGACGTTGGAGGCGAGCTGGGAATGACAAAGCTGATATCGAATCTAAGCAGACATCGACCGCGACCAAGACAACCAGAGGGGTTAGTGTCACACATGGTTCCGTAGTAAACCAGATTTCCATCCGAACCAGCCAAGGGTTAGATCGTCACAGATGGTGCTGCAATCAGCCCAGGGTTAGAGTTGGTCACAAAGCTTCCATCTGGATTATCTAGATTTTCCTCTCATCTTCCGATTCTAATTGAAATCATTTTTTATGAGATCATAGTCATTTTCTTTTATTGAAACCGCGTGTATCTGAAACCGCGGAAAGAATAAGCAAAGCATAACATGCATGTGAAACAGCGTTGTATTGATTTTTGTTTTCAATGCTTTAAGGAATTATAAAACATTACCCAAAATAAATGCTAACAGCAGATAAACAACAAAGATATTTTCTAAACTCATGGACTTTTTTCCGTTTTATTTATTTTTTTAATGACACTTGGTGCATAGGAACTCGTGCGGCAAATGGTTTAATTCTGGAAGATTTTTCAAATGTCAGCGATAAAATTAAAATTCACAGAAGTTTAAAAATAACAAAATATAGATAACCTACAAGAAACTGTCTCGTAAAGCATGAGAATCAGTTTTTAATCTTTAAATAGAAAAATAGAACTAATTGTAAAACCAGAATATATATATATATATATATATATATATATATATATATATATATATATATATTTGCAATGAATACGAATATATGTGGGGAAATATATATATATATATATATATATATATATAACATATAATATTAGTCCTTAATACACACACACACACACACACACACACACACACACATATATATATAAACTATATAAACTATATAAATATATATACATACATACATACATACACATACATATACATATACATGTAAAAATTGCCGAGACGATAGAATCCAGGTAGAACTCAATGTCCAGGACAGAGTAATAATATAATAAAAAAGCTTAAACACTAATATTCCATGCTTATAATTACGATTCCAATGTAATAAATTATGACTATGGAATATTAGTTTTCATTTTTATATATATATATATATATATATATATATATAATGTGTACAATATATATATATATAATATATATATATATATATATTCGTACTGCATTATATATATATATATATATATATATATATATATATTATGGAAAATATATATATATATATATATTTATATATATATATATATATATTTATTTATATATATATATATATATATATATATATATATATTTATATATATATATATATTTATATATATATATATGTGTTTTGTGTGTGTCTGTAGATGGCGTACAGGTCAAAATATATTGGTGTATAATCCAAGTGTGTTCTAATAATATAAATTATTAAAAGTGATCCACAAAAAGAGCTCAATCTATTTATTAGAACAGAGCATATGAATTGCTGGGAAATCCAAAATGTGGATAGTCTATTTCAGCCGATGCCTATTATGCCACTCTTCCATTACCCAGACTCCTTTATAAAACCTCTTTTTTTTTTGTCCCTTCCTTTAGTTTCCCTTCATCTTTCTTATAACACCAATATGGGGTCTTAACGTTAATATCTGGGTTGAATTATTGGAACTTCTTTCCTTTTAAGACAGTAACTTCCGCCCTCCACCTTACCACTACTCGGGAAATCTGTCCTGCCGAGGCCTCACTATGGGTCTTTATCAAGTGCTATCTTTGTTAAATAATAGATTTTAAATCTCTACTTCCAACACTGAATACAGTTCATCCGTCTGGGTTGAATAAGACTGGTGTACTCGGCGTCAGTTGAAATAGACTATACCCATGAGGCAATTTGGGATTTCTCTGTTGTTTAATATATATATATATATATATATATATATATATATATATATATAAAGAATCACCTTTCAGGTGTACGGAATTCGACCTCTACTATGTTTCATGCTTTTACACAATCGTCAGGCGCTCCTCAGTTGTAATGCGAAAATGGCAGCCATTATTCCCACAGGCAACACTAAGTTGGGAGAAAAATATGGACAGTACGTGAACCCCATCAATACACCAACGAATCTCACCTAGGGTGGTGAAAAACGTAGCCCTCCGGCCAAGCTCTGTGATTTTATATGGTGTTGAGCACTTTTTTCTGGTGCGCATTCACGGCAGACTATCTATCTATCTATCTATCTATCTATCTATCTATCTATCTATCTATATAAATTAATTTTAAACTTTAGGTAACGAAAATTCAGTGGAGGGCCCTAATATATATATATATATATATATATATATATATATATATGAAGAAATATAGTCTTAAGATGTGCTATATTTATGGGATAATGTGCTCAATTTCAGAGATAGATCTTGTGTAAATATGAGGAACATAGAAGTTAACACTTAGAGGCGACAGCCTGTTTCATGCTAGATGCAATCGTCAGGCCACGACTATATATATATATATATATTAATTAAAAAATTAAGAATCTGCTTTCAGCAGTACAAATTCCGACCTCTAATGTAAGTTTTATACTTTTAAACAATCATCAGGCGGTCGTCAGCTGTAATGCGAAAATGGGAGCCATTATTAACACAGGCAAGATTAGAATGAAGAAAAATACGGACCCTACGTGCACACCATCAATACCCCAACCAATCTCACCGAGAGTGGGGAAAAAGTAGCCCTCCGGCCACGCTCTGTGAATTTATGTGAAGTTTCATTCTGGTGTGTATTCACGGCAGACTCTTTTTAAGAGATGCTTATTTCTATTAATATCTATCTATCTATCTATCTATCTATCTATCTATTATCTATCTATCTATCTATCTCTCTTCCTTATCTATCTATCTATCTATCTATCTATCTATCTAAGCAGTGTGTCAAATCATGATATATCTAATGACGGTCTCCCCTAGAGAAACGCAGTTTCGAATTCTGCCGGTATGTGCATATTTTTTATCATAAGATTCCTTGTATAGTTAGGCCGGTAGATAAAAATAAATTAACGGAGCGTTTACTCAAACACATGTATCCATTAAAAAATAACGCTTAAGTAATATATATATATCTCGGATTATAAGCAAACCTATACACATTCTCTATAAATTGCTTTTTTTTTACTTTAGGATACGAAACTGAGAAAATATGTCTATTCAAGAATACGTCTAAAAGCACGATTCAGCTTTGGATATAGACTAATATATATATATATATATATATATATATATATATATATATATATATATATATATATATATGCATGTTTTATTTAAAACGACATGCAAGTTACTACGATTAAGCTTTTTATTTAATTTTTCATACAAATTTTAAAAACTACAAAAAAACAAACCAAGGAAAATTTATTTACAAACGTCCCCATCGACCAAACTATTGACATTATCCTCAATTCTGTATATACTAATAATTCCATCCCTCCGCCATCCATCAAACCATCCATTCTAAAAAAAAATTACTACACGCATGCACAACCAAAGTTCCATTCTATGACCATAATGGCAATATTTACACCCAAAATATTGATGTTAGTATGGGAAATCCACTCGGTACATGCTTTTCCAACTATTACATGTCCTACGTAGAAAATACGATATTTACAAAGGTCTGCAAACCGAAAATATATGTTCGCGACGTAGATCATATTTTTATTTTAGCTAATAACATTAAAGAAATAGATACACTTAAGACCACATTTGAGAAAAACTCCCTCCTTAACTTTACCTATGAACTTTGCCAAAAAAACAAACTTCCATTCTTAGATGATCTCGTTGAATACAGCAATAACACTTTCATTACATCATTATACAAAAAACCCACCAGCAAAAATCCGTGCCACCTTAACTTTAAAAGCTAATGTGCACTTAGGTACAAAATAGCAGTAATAAAAAACTTTCTAAATCGAGCACAGCAGAATTCATCCTCTCGACTACTCTTCCTCAAAGAACTTAATAATGTTAAACAGACACTAATCAACAACGGCTTCCCTAACCACCTTATAGATCACCAAATTAGACTATTTCTCCCCAAAGTAAGTAATAACGATAGTGAACACACAGTCAAAAATCACATACACATTTATTACAAAAACCAAATGCATATTAATTACAAACAAGACGATTCTTCTCTAAGGCATATTATAAAGAAATATACTACTCCAATTGACCCGAATAAAAAATCAAATTAATTATCTATTATAAAAAATTTAAGACAGCCAACCTTATCCTCGAAAATAACAACACACCAACTAAGTCAAAATTACAAAGAACGAACATTATCTATGAGTTCAAATGCCCCTTAAGAAACTGTGTTCCTGATCAAACCGGACTCATAAATAATTACATCGGTTACACAACCACATGCTTATCCAGACGTCTTACGTTACACTTATCTGATCACAGCTCCATTAGAACCCATTTAAACACACACACACATTTAACAGACTCCATTAGAAACATACTAGTAGAAAACACAAATATATTAATTGAATCCACCTGCAAAAAAAAAAAGATTAAAAAAATAATGGTAGCTTTAATAATAAAAAAGAAAAAGCCAACTTTTAACAATATTATCTACGAACAAAGCCACAATGTGCTAACCGTATTCGGAAATTAAAAACACCCCTACCACACACTAAGACATACACAGAACGCACACACTCAATTAAGCTGAAAAATTGAAGCATTCTTGATAATAGCTAAAGGTATAACCGAAAGTGCTCGGAAATATAAAACATTTGGACAGTTCTTACACACCCTTAGTCCAGAAAAGAAAGCTCTTGTACGAACACAAGAAAAATTAAATAAAAAGCTTAACCGTAGTACCTTGTCTGTCGTTTTTAATGAAACATGCATAAAGGAAGGATTGCTGCCTGAATATACAATATATATATATATATATATATATATATATATATATATATATATAGTTATACTCGTTTGGAAAAACCTTATGTATTTTGGTTTGTAATTGAACAAACCAATACCCAAGGGAAAATAAGGGATAAAAAACGAAAGAATTAAGACCATGAAATTGAGGCGAAAACAATCGTCCAGAATTCAAGCTCAGAGTCCAAAGAAAAAACCTCCCAAACAGAGTAAAGCAAAAAGTAAATGCGTAAAGTGCTCAATATGCTAAGTAGAGCAAACCTAAATATGAACCTAAACAGCCAGGTAAACCTACCTATGTTTCATCTATACGGATCGTTAGGGTCAATATATATATATATATATATATATATATATATATATATATATATATATATATATGAAAAAAATATACTGAAAAAAACAAACAAAAATCCTAATATGCGATTATGCTGTTTTAATGTTTAATGTCAACGTCGGACGTTTCGGTCTAATAGACCATCTTCAGGAAATATTCATAAAACATAATTAACATAGACCATCAACATGAAAAAGACGATGGACATAAAAGCAATACCAATCCAAACAGATAACTGAAATGTTTTATAAGATCAGCGTTCCGTTTAAATATGATCACGTCGTCGTCACGTGGGCGATGTTATGAAAACGTATTCCTAAAATTTGAGTATTTTGAATGAAAAACGAAAAGAATTTTATTTTGATCTAAAACTTATATGTACGTTTGTCGAGCATTAATCTTGCTAGAAAAGGGGAAATATTAAAGAAGCCCGGTCTAGTGTTCACTGTGCGTGAAATAGATATTATGCCTGCTTCATAAATCCGCCTAAGATTTTTATTATGAAAATATTTTAAAATCTTCACAGAATCAAAATCGAAATTATGATCATCTTTAGTTCTATGTACAACTAAAGCATTGTTTAAATTTCCGAGGCGAATATCTCGTTTATGTTCGAAAACACGAGATTTTACCGACCTACATGTTTCACCCACATATTTTAAGTCACAGTTGTTGCATGAGATTTGGTAGATGCAAGCATCGGATGTAATATGTTGTTTGCTGGTGCTATTTAATAAACTACGGATAGTTCTAGTAGGTAATATTGTAGTTTTGATTTTTAACGCATTTAAATTATTGGAGATACGTTCGGTCAAATGGTTATTTGGTAGAAAGATGTGACCAAAAGAATTATCAGGGGCAGCTGAAAGTGTGCCTTTCACTGATGTAGTTGTAGTAGTGGCCTTCGAGGTGTCATTTTGCGCTGATGAATGAATTTTCAACGCTTTATTCTTAGCTCTCAGTAATAATTGTCTCGGATACGAAAGATTTGAAAAGGTATCCTCAATATACCTGAATTCATCATTTAAGTATTTTGCTGAACAGATACGAAGTGCCCTTAAGTAGAATCCAATAATAATAACCCTCTTAGTGTTAGTATCATGGTGAGAGTAAAAGTGTAAATATTAGGATTTTTTTTTTTTTTCAGTATATTTTTCTTCATACTGTCGGATCTATATCCATATATTTGCTTACATATATATATATATATATATATATATATATATATATATATATATATATATATATATATGGAGAGAAAAAAGTGAGTGCAATTGTGACATTATTTAAATAGGTTTAAGACAAGGGAGAGAACCCCGGATAGAATTGGAGCATAAGAAGGTCTGTAATGTGGAAAATATTGAAGTGAAAACATTGCAATATGAAATCAAGAAAAGATCATGATGCATTATTTCCCTGACAGGGCAGAAAATTATTTAAATCCAAAATATTAAACCAAGGCGTTTGAAATCGATTGTTTTGTCAAATAAGATTTCATAGTTATTTGTTAGATGCGGATAAATTTGTTTAGCCAATTTGAAGTTGTTTTTGATTTGATGAGAACAGCCGATCGAGACCGGCAATATTTAGGTCGTTTGAAAATGTAAACAATTGGTGATTGTAAAATGGAAAAAAAGTATTCATGCAGGCCAAGAAATTATTGTTTGGAGAAAGGAAAGGATTTCTAAAAGCAGAGTGGATTCATTAGTGATGTGAAATAAATTTGTTGACAACAATTATTTTTTTGGAAGAAGCAAGGTTTTATGACATAAACAATAATTGTTGGGTAGGATGAATATAAAAACAAAGGTAATTGTTTTAAATAGTTCAACCATTAACAAGGGTCATGTGTTAACATTCCAGGGTTGAGGAAAATGAATATTAATGAATCTGGAGGCGTGGCCAGAATTATGCTAGATGTATGTAAACCGTACGATCTTTGAATTAGGGAGAGATTTGGAGCGAAGAGTTGGAGCAGTCGCAGTTGAGCGAGAAGGGACCCGAGTACGCTCGAGCCCGGCGATGAGCCGGAAACGACGGAATACTCCGGAAGAAGACATGTGACCTGGTGTTGGACAAGAGATGGCTTGACGTGAAGAATTAATGACTGGAATTCCGCGTTGTAATGGCTAGCCCGCTACAAGTGTAGAACACAAAACTACTTGTCCATAGATTCCACAGTAAGAGTTAATTTTGTGTAACAATCATTATATAAAACCAATTGAATATTAACCCAGTGACTTTCTTCCTGATATATTGGAATTTGTATTTCCACCAGCGGAAGTATCGTTGTCGTTTGCTTTTTATAGTACGGTTCCGCCAACTCAAATCAGCGTTTAAGTGCAAACGAAACTTCAATCTTCACTACACTGTGATCAAACAATCACAACTTGGGAGACAGTAGATGTAGAAACGAATTGGTCAACAGATAACCATCGGTTGACAGGCGCCAGTACTGACCAGTGTGGGAAAAGCTCCGGATCAAGTCGGGCCTGCTGTGTTATACAATGGATAAATTATCGTTTAAATTACACACAAATCAAAATAACACTGACACCTCATTTTAACAGATATATTTACCAAAATTATACAAAAATATCTTGAAATAAATTTATTCAATTAAATCGCCATTGGCTTCAATCACAGCCTCCAGACGACAGATTATCCTGTATTTTCTTCTGGGTGGTCTCCTTGTTTAAGTTGGTGAATGCTGGAATAATCCTTGCGTTCAGTTCATCTTTGGTGTTACAAGGAGTTTTGTTGGTCTCTCGTTCAACAGCGTCCCTCTCATAATAATCAAGGGGGTGCAGTTTGGGGAATTAAGTAGCCAGATGTAAGGGGTGATATGGTGTCACAAATTGTCCGGCAGACATGACTGCGTTCCCCTGCTTGTGTGTCATGGTGCAGAGTCCGGTTTCCAGGCATAGGATCTTCCAGCAACAGGCATCTTCACCCATGGCAGCACTACTCCCAGAATGCACTTTATGTAGGCCTTTGTGTTGAGTCTGATGCCCTGAATGATGAATGGAACCATAACGTCACCATCGCTCAAAATACCTTCGTAATCACCATTAGACTCATCCAACTCTTTGTTAATCTTCTGCCTCGTTCTCAGTTAAAACATTAAATATAATAATAAAATGAATATACAACCGTTCAATTAATTTTGATTCTTTTTAAATATGTAAGATTTCGCTCCTTTCTAAAGCTCTTAGGATATAGAATATTGTGAAATTTAATTTTTATATCAATTTGAAATTAACCTCTGCCTAAAGATATTTCATAGTGCAAATGTTCAATTTTAATTTATTGGATATTTTTATGGAATGGTATCTTAAGCTAAATCGGCTTTTAAAATTACAGTATAACCCGGATATAAGAGAGTTGTCGGGACCGGAGAAGAAGTCTCTTATATCTGGGTTTGGTCTATATGTATACATTAACACAGGCTCTAATTTGGGATCAGAGAAGATTTCTCTTATATCCGGGTTTCTCTTATATCCGGGTCTCTTATATCTGGGTTACACTGTAGTAGTTTATTTCAGTCTCTTACGTACAAAGTCCCAAGGGAGGAGATATAAAGCCTCCTGATTTACAGTTTTTACGTCTCATACATTAGACAGGTCGTTATTTTTATATTTTGTCTTGCCGATTCTTTAGATCTTATCTAACCGAGTCTTTATGGCGAATTCATTTTTACCACACGAAAAGTTATTTTTCATATCTAAAGTCCATATGAACTAGACACATTAGTTAACTTTCTTTCATTTGCTGAAATATTTGAGATCACACTTTCGGAGAATTTAATACAATTCTCTCTCCTTATCAAAAGTTTCATTTTCTGTGATTTCTCTTTGACGCAGGCAAATCCAGGATTTTTTTTTTCAAAATCAGATAAATATTTCAGGAATTTTATTTAATAATGCTGACAAAGTGCAACAGTTCTAACGGATTTTCAAGAATTCAAAGAGAAACTGTAAATTCATTCTTTTCCATTGCTCCTGCTATATATGTAAAGATCCATATCTCCCAAAGAAGAATCTGCAACAACATTGGTTCTGATCTGGCATCTCTGATTCAATCATATTCCCATAGCCTAAACGTAATTTCCATGTGCCTTTTCTATGAATAAGCTAATGGTAATTGTTCTGATGAGGTTTTCTCTATGGTACCAAGAATGAGTTGTTTGCGATCTGGTTTGGTTTGTTTTCTTTTACGGTATATCGACCTTAATGGGTTAATGCCGACAAGATTTTTATTGCTGGAAATATTGTTTCCAAAAATTGTATTGCTGGTAATATTTTTTCCAAAATATACTGCTGGTAATATTTTTCCCCCAAAAAATAATAACAGTAATAATGTAATGATCGTAATAATTTTTCTTGAAAATTTTATTGCTGGTAATAATATTTTACAAAATATTTTGCTGGTATTAAATCCTATTTTTACACGTTTGACCCCAGTTTGGGGGCTAACTATTTGCCCATAGCTGAGAACCAAACAGGTGCTACGACCCCGGGTCACGGTGAACATCAGCAATTAAGAGGTGATTTCACGTTCCTCAAAACCTCCTGATCTGAGGCCTTGGTGCTGGATGTAATTTATTCTCTTACCCAGGGCGCCTCATTTGGGGGTCTTACCCCTCTGCAGATGATCAGTCTGCTTATTCTGAAGCCACAGCCGACAGGACGGACAGGTTTTTTTTTTTTATATAGATATATAGATATGAACAAAGAGAATCAAGATTTCAACTAGCTGTGTAAATGGCCCAGAAACATCTATTCGTAGGATAACTGATGACTTAAAAATAGACCACACTGTTCGTGGTAATAAAGGTCTTGAACCATAAACCTGAGTAACAAGACATTTTTATGGATACCATGACTGATTAATAACTAACGTCTGCTGATTTAGTTCTGCTATTAAAACCTATTTTTACACATTTTGACCCCAGTTTGGGTGTTAACTATTAGCCCATTGTAGGGACCTTAACAGGTACTACTACTCCGGGTCAGTGGAGATCTGGGAACACCAGCAATTAAGATAGGTATCTCTACGGCATTTTAAAAAATAGAGCATAGTCTGATGAAAAAGACGCCAAAATTTATGAAAACAAAATTTTATCGTCAAAATGTTATGTTTTTTATGAAGAGGATAGACCAAATTTTTTAAATTATTTTTTCAAAATTTTTCCATCTTTTTAGAATATTCTAAATTTTGATTTAAAAAACCTTGTTTATCTTTTTTGCAATAAGGAATACTAAATAACATAGATAATTTTTAGCGCGTTTTTCTTGTATTATACCTATTAATTTGGAAAATCTTGCAAAAATAAAAATAATTGTCAGATGTTAATGAAACTTTCAGAAAATATTCACAGATGATCGAAATTATTATGAATATGTTTTTTTTTTATTAAAGTCATGGCAGAAATATTTTTTTATATTTATTAACACCCCCATATCTAATTTTATGAAAAACTCTAAAAAAAATCCATACCATCGGTTTTTAGTGACTACAATATTTAAAGCACAAGGCTTTGAAGAATGTAAATCATGTTTTTTTTTTTTTAATTGACCCAGTACCTGAAAATCAGCTCTGAATTGTAACATACAAAACTCAATAAAAACAAATATACTATTTAATCTCAAACGCTTTTATTTGTTTTTATTTCTTCGTATGAATATGGACAATATTTTCTGAAAGCAAAACATTTTTTCAATGAAAATTGAATTTTTAATACAATTATTTCTCATTTCTTTAATTTTAAATCGAAATTTTAAAACTTTTTCATTAAATTTTTAAAAACTTATAAAAATAATTAACAGCACCATCCACCTTTGGACTTCTCTTTCTTAGCTCGTCATTGTCTAGGGATTTGAAAATTGTATAATTTGGACCAATCCGATGATACCCACTAATGAAGAAATGTAATTATGTTTTGATAAAAAGCGCTTAAATCGTTTGTCATTAAAAAGTACGGAAGGTCACAAGCTATAAAACGTCACGTGGCTTGAGTGTAAGCGTAGATTTCATTATTTATAGTATTTATTATCTCTATAGATAGTATCAACAAAGTTATGTTTTAAGTTCCAGTAATAATAAAATAACAAAATAAAGGAAATTGGAATGCTAATTTTTTGTTTTTTATTATCTACTAATTACGGGGGTAGTATAAGCTGATTCACGTAAAAAAAAAAAAAAAAAAACTTTACGTCACGTATGACCATCCGTATGATAACGCGAATCTCACGTTAGCTGTCGATATGTGATGACAGGCATCACTCAGCACTTGAAAATTGACAACGCAGTTCAGATCGCTTACTTTTTATTTCGAACAATTTTTTTATTCGAAAAAAGTAAGTAAAAGCTTCTTTCAAAATATTTTAAATAATCTTTAAATTTGCTAATTTTAGTCAAATAAATTTTGAAAAACGTAGAATTGATTTTTGGAATAATTATAAACGAGGATTTTAACTTGTTTACAAAATTAGAAAAAAAATGGCTGATAGCTACTTTTTTTAAGTAATTTTGATGACAGAAATAGACAACTTTTTTAAATAAAATTTCGGACCTGATAAGAATGAGTAAAAAATTTTTAAAAATAATCAAAAAATACTTTGGTGTTTCTTCTTAAGAATGATATATATTTAAGCTGATAAAAATTTATTACATCGTTTTTTTTCATGCTATATTTTTTTTTAGCAATTTCGTGGAGGTACCTAAATTAAGAGGTGGTTTCAAGCCCTGAAAACCTCATCAGAGGTTTCGCTGTTGGACGTAGTTTATCGTCATACCCAGGACGGCTTTGTGCTAAAGCGTGAGAATGATAAAATACCTCACCTATTGACCACATCAACCGCAGTCGAGATCACAGAAACCCAAAACGAGCTTCTTCTTCTTCTTCTTCTTCTTCTTCTTCTTCTTCTTCTTCTTCTTCTTCTTCTATTTGCCATGTCCCTTTAGAATGTGGGCGATCATGACTCTCCCCAATTTCCTGTCCTTTATAGTTCTTAATAAATCTCTCCTAATTTGTTTTCCTGCGCCTTTAATATAAACGAACATTACTCTATGGAACCTAGACGCTATGAATTTAAGCGCAGTACTAGATTGTCGGCAAGGTCTCATCATTTTACAATTGAAATTGCTGGCTGAAAATGTAAAGCTTATACTATCGGTTTCTTTTCTCGCACGTGGAGCTGACTAGAGACTTTTTGCTTTCCAGCCCAAATTTAAATACGATGTCCATTTTTATCTTCTGTCTTCTTAATTCTTGTTCTTTTATTGTTCTTACTAGTTAATATATTTCTTTTTATTATATTCTTTCACAATCAGTAACCTCCTGCATCTTAGTGGCTTTATTGTCTTGCTTGTGGTGAAATGATTAAAAATAAGAAGAAAAGTTGAAAACTTCCATACTAAATAAGGCAAGAGAAAAAGTCACATGCTAAAGTTGCTAAGATCTACGGTAAGAATACATTTTTCTATCCCTCCCATCACTCTAATTGTTATAGTTTATTCTGATTTATTATTATTGTTGTAAAGCCAGAAAAAATATCATAGACGCGAGCTTACGGCAATATCACGTTGAAACATTGGTTCCAGTACGATCACCGAAGTTAAGCAACGTCCAGCTTAGAGGGTATCTATTTCGCTCAATAAGTTAAATTGTATTTGTTCGATTCAGTCGTTTGTAGCTCTGGTAGGAACTAACAAAAAAGTCGACAAGATTGTGTTTTATGAGTTCCTTCTAGACGTAAAAACGATATAACTTCTTTAGATAAAAAAATACTCCCTTATTTCAGTGGTGAAAGGTAATAGTAATACAGTAAAATCCCTCATATCCGTAATCCCGCATATCCGGATATGATTTTGATGTGTATATTTGAACTATTTGGGTGATATGTAACTGATTTTAAATTTCTGTTTTTCAGGAAATTTACTTTGGATAATTGCTTATGCTTATTTCACCCTAATGGCTTGTATTGGTGCAAAAGATGATAGGAATAAGAGGAAAGTATGACAACGAGACACATCTGCAACAAGATAGCGACGAGATGCATGATTGTGATGAAACCTGAACTGAAACTGAAAAAAAAAACTATTGAAAAGGTTGTTAGTTTTATGGAAAGAAAGCCAGCATTCAGCTATGACGATTGCAATAACGCACGCAGAGTTAGAAACTATTTTTCGTTTAAAAAATTTCAAGAACAAAAGCCAAACGAAATGCGGAAAAGGTTGAGAATGACATTAGAAGAGAAAGAATCATCATGCAACAGCGATTAAAAATCCTCGTTACGTTATTTGTTTTGCATACGTGGCATATTTAATTTAATGAATTTTCATTAACATTACATAATTTATTTCTTTTTCCTTAAAATCAATTCCGTTATATTTCACTCACCATTAGCTTATTTTGTTTACTATAAAACATTGAAAATAAATGTTAAATCTGAATTCAGTTCTTTTATTTTAATCTAAATATAACCCCTTATATCCGAAATTTGTAACCAATTCTTCATATCCGGAAGGCCTTCTTAGTCCGGTTGTCAGGGAGTCGACTGTATTAGCTGTTTCCTTATGAAGGAAACATTCTGCATTCATTAATCGAGCGGTAACTGCTGCTGTTGGCTGAAATTCATACACGTGCAATGTTTTAATGGAGATCGGTTATCTCCGGTTAATTTCCCTCTGAAAGTTCTCCACCGCCTTAGCCGGGTACTGAACTCACACTCTTTGGGTCCTGTCACTGGATCTAACTAATGCCTGTGCCATGTGTTTTTGAGGAGATAACTGATTAAACAACTAGAACATCTATCATTGAGCGTGGTAATAAATATGGCGACAAAGATGAGGACAATAGTCCGAATAAATGTAAATAATGTACATAATACCACATCTCAGAAATATAGACATATGTATATATATATAATATATATTTGGTTGGATAGATGTGAGTTTGTGACCCCACGCTTTAGCGATCGTCAGAAAACTGATTAATGTTTTAAAAATTTGGGTTAATGTAGATTGCGTGTATTGGTGTTATTGTGTGGAAGTGGTGGAAATTTCGTCGTTTTGTCATTCATCGTACTAACATCGATGTATGCAGACATGGCACGTGAACTAGAACAGTCTACCCCAGTGAGCGAAAGAAAGTGTTCAGTTCGACATTCTAACCACCTGAAGAAGGCCGGAGCGTACAACGACCGAAACGTGGTAATAAATATGGCGACAAAGATGAGGACAATAGTCCGAATAATGTAAATAATGTACATAATACCACATCTCAGAAATATAGACATATGTATATATATATAATATATATTTGGTTGGATAGATGTGAGTTTGTGACCCTGGGTTTCACGCTTTAGCGATCGTCAGACAAACTGATTAATGTTTTAAAAAAATTTGGGTTTATGTAGATTGCGTGTATTGGTGTTATTGTGGAAGTGGTGGGGGGAATTTCGTCGTTTTGTCATTCATCGTACTAACATCGATGTATGCAGACACATATACATACTTGGTCGTCCATCGGGACTCATACATATATAAACATATGTGGGCAGTTTCGGCTATGACACATGTATGTATACGGGTGGTGTTATATCTATACATACGCATTTGTATGTTGAAATGTTGAAATTTAAACATTGGAAGTGTGGCGGAAATGTCTCGTTACTGTATACATGTCATATTATGTGTTTTCCCGCTGAAAAAATATTTCCTCGCATGTATGTATATGCGTGTGGTGAGGTTTGTGTAAAATTATGATAGGTAAAAATTATTATTATTTATATTTATTTTTAAATTTTTGAAAAAAAATGGGGGTTTATTTGTTATATTTAAAGCTGGTTATTTGTTTGTTTTTGGTGACTGTGTATATGTAACAGGTAGAAATTTGTAATCCTTATTGGTTAATTTATATGGTGATGTTTAGTTTAATATTCAATGTGCTGGGGGAGAGGGTAGTTCAATTTAATAACGGGTCTATATGATATGATGTGATAGTAATGTTTCAAGGGAATGGAGACAATGATAGTTAGCTAATAGTTATTGTAAATTGGTAGAAATTGTAAATGGGTAGAAATGATTAGTAACGGTATGGTGTGTGAATGTGTGTGTGTTTGTGTTTGCCTGTGTAGATCAAATAGGATACAGAATCTCGACAAAATTTGAAGAATATGACAAAGGGAAAGCCGTTTCATTGTAACTAGATTTGTCTACGCGTTTCGCCTTTCTAGGTAGGCGTTAGCAGATCAAAAACGAAAGAAAGAAATATGCGTGTGTGTAAAGGGTGCGATGTATAAATTGTCATATAAATAACGCACAAATGAAAATAACACTGACTCCTCATTTTAACAGATATATTTACCAAAATTACGCAAAAATATCTTGAAATGCTAAGGAGTAAATTTATTCAATAAAATCGCCAATTAGCTTCAACCAAGGCCACCAGACAACGTCAGAATCTCCCGCATCTCTTCTGGACTCTCTTCATGTTTAAATTGATGAATAATGTCATAATCCTTGTCTTTGGTTCATCTTTGGTGTTTGTTGGGCTCTCACTCAACTGCGCCTTACACATAATCAATGGGATTGCAATTTTGGAAGTTAGGTGAACAGACTTAAGGGGTGATATGGTAGTAGAAATTGTTTGAAAGCCATGACGGGCTTCACCTGCTTGTGTTGCAATGTTCCAGATATAATGTCTTCCAGCAGCCACCCTCTTGATCCAGGGCAGCACTATCTTCTAAAGACACTTAATGTAGATCTCTGTGCTGAGTTTGAGGCCCTGTTGGAAGATGAATGGACGCATGACGTCGTCATCGCTAGTGATCACACCAAACGTTTTCTAATCACCATTAGACTCATCCAACTTTCCGAATCCTCAGCACTATTGGAGCTTCCGGTGCGAATGCCAAACTGTACAACATACCGTTCCCAAATTCCTGGCGGAGTGAATTGCCTCATGTTGCTCTTTTTCTCACAGACGGCGCCCCACTGACCCTACTATACTGTGCATTCAACAAAATCAAAAACAAATAATGCGCATGCGCGAAATTAGAAAAATATAGAATTGTGACAATTTATCCATCTCACCCAGTATTTGTGTGTATGCTTAAAAAATAAACCATGGATACTTTTGCATTAAGCTATCGTTTTTCGTGATGAAAGAGAAGAATGAAATTTAGTGATGCAAAAAAATTCCAATCGAATCCATTACATTCACTTACATGCTAATACCATTCTTCTCCTACCAACTATGGGTAAATAGCAAGACATACTGGGCTCTCTAGCCTTTGATGGCAACTGGTCTAGGAGAAGGAAAACTTTGAATTCAAAACCTCGTCGTTTAGGACCATGAAAAAAAATCATCTTAGTGGACACATTTCGTCCTCTGATAATCTTTATCAAGGCAAGTGTAGGATTTATTTTGTTGCACGTGTTTATATACAAAAGCAAATATGTTATTGGTTTATCAAGGCTTTTATATTTGAGGATGTTCATGAATATTCATCAGTTGGTTGAAAGGTCAGTCAAAATATATGGAGGACACAAACTGCCATAATTCAAAGTCTAGTAAAACAAAACTAAGGGAGTAAATATATATTTTTTTAAATAAATGAATATTGATTTAAATTGTTTTTATCAAGGCAAGTATAAGAATTTTATTTTACGACAAGTATTTTTACACAGAAACGAAATTCAAGACATCTCATAAATATACATAAGAGTAATTGAAAATTATTGATATGAATTATGGATGACGCTAAGTGAAGTAATTTACTGTCTAATAAAGAAAAGTGAATAAATGTTCTTTTTTATTAATATAATTAATATTTGTATTAAGTTTTTCTTTTGTTATTATTCATATTGTCCTTTGCAGATATATCTTTAAATTATATCTGAAATTCCACACACACACACACACACACACACACACATATATATATATATATATATATATATATATATATATATATATATATATATATATATTCTATTTATTTATTTATTTTGTCTTTGAATGTGTCGTGTTTCGACCGGCTGGTGCAATCATTTGTGATGGATGTCTTTTTGACATGCTTGAAATTATAAGCGAGCGAGTAGAGTACATGGAATCGTCTATCGTGGCCAACATTAACAAAAAAAAAAAAATACGGAAAGGAGAAAATGGCTAGAGAAAATTAATGACGCCATTAAGACGGCCTGAAAAATAAGCTGGACTCATTTCATATTCTGGTCCAGTATTCCCTGCTATAAATCTGTATGAGGGATTAAATTTGGGACTTTGATTTTTAATGGCTTTGCCAGATGTTATTGCCTCATACCAAAGTGAATTATTCTTTGGAATACTGTGAGAACTGCCAGTAGTTATATCGATATATGTAGATCTAACAAGAAAGTTTTTTCCTTAAATTCATATTATTATCACATTTATTATTATTATTATTATTATTATTATTACTTTATTCATTTGCGCATTCACACCTGGTACTGATTGTTGTCAATCGACTGAGTGACAACAATTACTTTATAGCATCAGCATTTAGCGTAGTATTTTATTTTTTGAATACTTTCTCTCCTAGCAAGGTGGTAAAGCCACTAAGAAGCAAAGGGTTTTTGAAAGTGAAAGGAACTAAGAAAACGTTATTGAGGAGAAAGGAAAACAGGATTCAAACCGACAGAAGATAACGATTGACGTTGCATTTAAATTTTTCAAGAGCGTAGTTGACAGGAAAGCACGAAGAAGCCGTAAGAGAATTCCCCAAGCGAGAACTGCGAGAGAAGGACCTATTAGAATAGAACTTACGGTCACATTTTTCAATATAAACAGTAAAATGATGCGATCTAACTAATAATCTATTACTACAATTAAATCCATGTTAAGATAATCAGAACAATAGAAGCCATGTTATGGCGGTGGGAACGAAGCCTAAATGCCAGGTCAAGACCAATAACATTACAGATTTTTCTTTCTGGTTCCACGTGCCATGTTTAATTATCAGTTCAATTATCTCCTGTTAACGACCCTCTCCAAGTTCTTAACCGGGTATTGAACTCACAAGCTTTGGGTCCTGTGACTGGATCTAACCAACGCCTTTATCCACTGTGCCATGTGTCCTTGAGGACATCTGTGGATGGATTTCTGTGTATTATAAACCTAATGTCTCAGCAAACATTTTTTTACCAGAGCTCACATTGCAATTTTTTGCTGTTATCACAGCATGTTTTTACCAGGGCTCATATTGCAATTTTTGTTGTTATTATCGCTGACATCCATCAAACATAGCACTTAGAACTATAACAGCCTACCCCAGTGAGCGAAATAAAGGGTTCAGTTCGATATTCCAACCACCTGAAGAAGGCTGGAGCGTACAACGGCCGAAACGCTGTAATAAATATGGCGCCAAAAATGAGGACAATAGTCCGAATAATGTAAATAGTGTACATAATACCTCATCTCAGAAATATAGACAAATATATTTATACTATAGACATAATAGTCATTGCGTAGAAAGAACAATGGAATTAATTTATGACTGCTGATAAGCGAAGTGGAATGGTAACTGTTGCTACCATTAAAAGAATACGCTAGAATTAATCTATGGAACCTGTGAAACGAAACGTAAACAAAATTACACACGCAAAAAAAAATGGAATTGTCTCTAGACACCAAACATCTTTTTCTTAAGCTGATCTCAGGACGTTGAATCAAAAATGACCTTATTTTTTCTTGGTTAGCTACTATTTTTGCTGTACAGCAATGCCTCAGTTTTGATAAAAAAAAATTATTTTTTCATTTGTTTTCTGTATATATGATATTGACCGATGGTAATATTTCGCAAAATAAAATCGTAGAAACATCCCAATACGTATTTAAACCAACAAATATTGGTCTGCTTATTGAGAAATACTATTTTTGCAATAACAATCAGACCCTAAGTCTTTAAAAAATAACCACGATTGAATATACCAAGACTAACAAGTATCTTCATCAACTCATTTAATAAACTAATAGCAGAAATAAAACCTTTGTGGACATAAGAATTATGGTAAAAATTTTCTCTTTCTTGATTGTCTGTCATGTTCAATGTTATTTAAGTCCCTTTTGATACTCCAGCAGTATCATGTACAATGGAATTGGTGCATTCAATTGGGATTTCTTTAGTTGGAGTTTCTTTCCAACTGTGAAAACAAAATGCCCTCAGTGTGCTTGGTTTCCTTCCGTAGTGAAGGAATAAAAGTGATGGGATAAATTTATAAATAGCAAACTAAATAAGTAAAATAGCAGATTTTAGGGTTGTTTTTTTATGTCACCTCAATTATCAGGTTTACGAAAGTGTATTACTGATAAAGTTTATCAGTTAATTTGAATCTTAACGATAAATTAGAAAACTTCGGTACATCTATTTTAAACTTTTTGACTCAAAAACCTTTGTTTTTAAATAAAAATAGTTTATTTCAGGTGGCTGATTAAATTGCTCGGCCTATCTGATGAGTTTCTACGATTTTTATTAACTACATTTTGCGAACAACTAAGATCGTAAATCGAACTTTTTTACAAAAATGTGCAATTTCAGTACAGCAAAAAATGTGCAATTTCAGTACAGCAAAAAATGTGCAATTTCAGTACAGAAAAAACGGTGGCTAAACATGAAAAACTAAGGTCATTTTCGGAATCAGCACCATCAAATTAGCTAAAAAAAAATGTGTTTTGTTTCTTGGCACCAAAAATCGTGTTGACCAGTGTTATTAGCATAAATCTGATTGACCCTGTGCCAGACTAAGTTAGTAAATAATTATATACATTAGTGCCATTAAAATATGCTTGATAATTTAGTAGACAAAGAAAGGGGGATATTTTTCAGAAATGCATGATCATTTGCAAGAGCGAAAAAGGGGGGGGGATTAAAAAAAACAAAAAACAAAAAAGCACAATAAACATTGATTCGATATCTTTCTTTTACTGTATTTCAAACCTTGATAACGCTAGAAATTGATAGACAACTTTCTCACAGTTATGAAAACAGTTCCAAAACGTACTTCCCCCCACCACCACCAGTTACCACACATAAAATAATCTCAACAAAAGCAAGCAGATAAAACATAGTCGGGAACGGCATTAAGCAAAAGCAATAAACAAAAACTCATTGCGTTACCCGCACCACCTCAGGTCCTGTTCAACTCATGTGGGGTCTGCAGTGCGGTATTGGCAGTGGTATCTTGTAATGCCAAATAAATTTACCCCTTCATTGCTCTCTCCTACCCCACCCCGACTTAAGCATTGCTCATAAGGAACATATCTGCCGATGTAGATAACAGTGGAAGAACAGTATTCGGTAGTAACTTCATGGAGGTGGTAAGACCTTTTGGTGGGTGGTTAGTTGAAGATGGCTGGCTCGGAGGAGATGGGGTTTTATGGGTCGCTATTGCGGATGAATTCGTTCGGATAGAAACCAGTCAAGTTTTTAATTAAATATCGATCAAAATAAATAAAAGGAAAATAAAAGAGGAATTACGAAGAAAACGAAAAAAAAGATTAAAATGAAACAAAATATGAAATATGGAAGAACATTAATATTATAACTTCCTTTTGTTATTGTTATAACACACACTCGTACTTGGTATAATGTATCATGTAAGCATTCTCTATACGTAATGCTTAGGTGATTGCCGAAACGCCTCGATAGTTAATATGAAGACTAACTCCAATACGACTGATATCTACTTAGTCTCCCTACTGAAATGAACTGGGACACAAGGTCGGAATTATTCTGGGGAAGCGGGCCATTTGTTGGAATTTACCAAACCCCTTCGAAAGCGGGCTTGGTTAAATTATTTGTCTGTGTTTTTCCTCAGCTGAGTCACTATCCAAAGACAGAACCCCCGACCGAGTCACACTCTGTCCGAAGACAGAGGTCTGGTCTGTCGCAAACCAGACGGCGAAATTCCTGACTCCAACTTGTCTATTTTTCTCAGCCGAATCTCTATCCGAAGACAGAACCCCCGACTGAATCTCCCTGCGCCCGCCGACGTAGGTCTTGTCACCCTCTATCCGAATGCAGAGTTCTTGTCTTGTCGAGAGTCTGGGACTGATTCCGTTGTGACGCAAGGTGAAAATCTATGTGGAGAACCCGAAAGTTTCCACCCTGGCCACTGGTGAAAATTTACCCAGCTCCGGCCAAAGCGGGATTGGGTATAGTACTGGTCTGTTTTTCTCAGCCGAGTCTCTGTCCGAAGACAGAAACCAGTGTGTGTCATCCTTCGCCCGAAGATGGAGGTCTTGTCTCCCTCTGATCGCAGAGAGAGGCCTTGTCTTGTTGAGAGCATGTGACAGACTGTGATTTGACTGTTACTTACCGGTCGCCTCACTGCGGACTAGTTGTGACACTAAGTAAATTTTTTTTTTTTTTCACCCGGGCCACTGGTCAAAATTTACCCAGCCGCTGTAAAAACGTTCTCGGGTAGGGTACATGGATTTTTTTCAGCCGAATCTCTGTCCGAAGACAGAGCGTTCGACAAATCTGTCGGGAATCTGGCAGCGAACTGTCTGCTGCCATATGTCGGGATGTGACATAAAGCTGATTAAAGCCCTTAAGCTAGGACAATAATTTCCTTTAGACCCCACATACACGATATGGTGTTTGTCTGCATCCCCAGACATAGCTGTATGCGATTTAGCCACCTGTAACCTCATACTATTGGACGAGTTCATAGTGTCGCCGGGGATGTACTCTTTACTCTATAACAATTAAGTATTTCGCATTTTATTTATAGAAATGTTATCCTGTAAAAGAAAATATTTCTATTACTTTTATTATAAGAGATTTTACAAGCACATAAATACATATGATGTTACTGAAACTCGGACATGGATTGAAACACCAACAAATACTGGGACTACTAGGCAACCGCTTATCCCGCGAAATCTAGGTAGCACCATTTTTGGTTTGCAAGATTCATTCCTTTGGTGTAAATCTGGAGTCACCTCTCCAGGGCAAAGGACTTAGCAATGGTTTATGGAGGCCGTACGCTGCCCAGACTACATGGCCCCTCTCCTGACCATATGGGCAAAATCCAAAAGAATACAAGGTTTTGGGTCGGTTTGGCTGCAGGAGTTGCCGGAAAAGTTGTCAGTACTGACAGCCAACAATCTTCCGTGATTCACTCTAGGTTTTCTTTTTGGATTTACTTCCGTATCCTTTTCCTGTACTTGAATATGGCAACGGAGATATAAAACCAGGGTTTGCCTTTCTCTAGATGAGCTATTTTCATAGGCTGTCGAGCTGCATCTATCCGAAGCAGCTGGATATGAGGCGCCAGTTTCTCGTCTTCTCCCATTCTCTGGCTTGGAGCTGGACTTTAGTGTCAAAGGCTATTTGAGACACATGCCACGGAAACATTTTCTAGACAGTAGGAAATTGTCCCACCATCACCACCCGCTAAAAACTACCTTCGGGGCATATATAATCTATGTATTAGGCAGCTCGAGGCGTATAATGGTTAGCCAGCTTGTCTCGCTAACGACTGAGTAGTGAGTTTGATCTTCACTGGGTGCTCCCTACTTTCGGCCTTGTGCCACCTCTAAGCTACGCTTAGAAAATCACTATATAATATATATATTATATGTTATAAATTAACTGATTTAAAATATGTTTTTTTCGCTACACAGTAAATTATGAATTTATATGTGTGTTTAAAGCTCAGTAAATCTAAAAATAAGTTATTCCAATATTCGCTTGAAGATGAAACGGAACTAATGCTTTTAATTTAATTATATAATTAAATTTTAAGTTTTTAGCTTCCATTTTTTAAACATGGTTATTACTGTGTAGCGAAAAAAATCATATTTTAAATCAGTTAATTTATAATATTTATGCTCTGTAAATTTACATTGAACACTGTTTTGTAAAAATAAAAAAAAATAAAAATAACAAGGACACAGGATTATATATCTTACAGTTCTTTCTTTTTATTTATATATACATATAATCTATGTATATAAACATTATATACATTACGTATTTTAGAAGCTTAAAAAGTAACTGTTTTTTTAATATATAAAACGCTAGATAAACAAAACACTAGAAAGCATATCAAATTACGAAATAGTACTTAAACAATCACAAATATTGAATAGTTTGTTAATTTTAGAAAAGGATATCAGAAAGAAAAAAATGAAAAGAAAAATCTTGATAGTAGGTTAAAATATTCGAAGATTATGAAGTCATTATTTAAAATAAAATAAAATACTTTAGACTGCCTTTTTACTAACACCTAAATTATTAATTGAGGAAAAAATGAATGACAGTAGAAAATGCAAAGTTGATAAATATAATTTTAGGTAAGCAAAAACAGAAAATAAAAATAAGACAAACGATCTTCAGATCTGTTGCACAAAACAAATAAATACTAATACAGAAAAACCCGCTAACCGTGGAAAAAAGATGTAAGAAATAATAATAGACAATAGATATATAACTTCTAATAAATATAATGATTATAATATATGTAATAAATAAAATAAATAATCATAGAAAATCATATTAAATTATTATATTAATTTAAGAGGTGTTAGATATGCAAATGATTCCTTTGCTAGCCAACCTCTAAAATTTTAGGCTCCTTAACCTTTAGCACGCTGAAGGCCAAAATTGTCACTGTAGAATTCCCTCCCTTTGCATGTTGTAGGTACATTTTTTTGCCTCAAGAGAGTTGCTATAAATGAATACTTGTCAACTGTTAGGCTCATTTTCTGGGAAAATTTAAACTTTTTTAGATTGTAGTTTGTTATATCTCGTGCAAGATATAATAAACAAAGTAACCCGAGTGTTGGTTTTCAATAATAGGTTTATAATCGGATGTAGGTGTGTCAAGTACAGAGACAGAGTCGGGAGTATGCTAACCTCAATAGGTGTTAACAAACGAAGACTTGACGACTGTCCGCTGTGGTCGTACTTAATCGGCAACCAGTCCATCCATTATCGTGAATGGGGAAGTTGGGTTATATCATCACAACATAGTTGAAGCAAGAATCTCTGGTTATGAAGAAAAAAAGTATTTGCCAATTTCTTCATGAGATAGTCAAGATGGTGAGCTGAGCTGTATTAGCTATGCAAATGATTCCTTTGCTAGCCAACTGCTAAAGTTTTAAGCTTCTTAAAAGCAGACACATTTTCTAGGAAGGGACAAAGCCTGGCAATATGCTGCATTGACAGCACAACAGGATTGTTGTGTGTTACCAATGATTTTTTTCAAGTTAACATATATCGTTACAAATTCATTTGTCCTTAATGTCTCTAATTCTGTTAGAAAATCTTGAAGAATGAATAGCTATGATATAAAAGCCACAATATCTTTATTCTTTGATATAAACTAGTTATAATGATATTGCCCTCTCCAATTTAGGAGTATATGCATAGGCTTTATGAGATTTGTAGGCCATGATCACTTAATTATGTAAAGAGGGGTTAGAGTTGGAGGTGCCAAAATAGAGGAGCCGGAGTTAAAGGTTTTGTGTTCCAACTCCGCAGTCCTGATTATTTAACATAAATTAAAATTATTTATGCTGCCATTTTAATAACACTAACACCTAAACTATCAATTTATATAAAATAAACAAGAATAACGAATGCAAAGTTGATAAATAAATTTTACTCAAGCAATAACAGAAAGTAAAAATAAGACAAATGATCTTAAGGTTAGTTGTACAAAAACAAGTAAATACTAATACAGAAAAAAAAACCGGTAACCGTGGAAAATGTTGGTAGAAATAAAAATAGACAATACATATATAAACTGTTCCTATAACTTGGACCGATTTAAAATGTGAATTAAGTTTAAGCGTCTAATGATATTTTTTTTCTTTTTCTTTCAGATTTAACAACTTAAGTCTTTGGCAATTTCAACCATAGAAAGATTAACAATCAAACAACGTGTTAAAATTATCGAAGCCTTCAACGTTTCTTTCACCTTCAACCGACTGTTGCAAAGCCAACCGGCGATAGAGAATGGATGATAGGAGCAGGTTTGGGAGAAAATTCGAAGCTTCTAGTCCTGAATGTGCACGTTGGCGGTGGATGTAGCCATCAACACCGTCATCATAAAGAAAGCGATCAACAAAGAAGAAATTAAATTCTTGGATACGAGATTAAGACGAGAACATTTTTGGAGCTTCGACAAAACGTGTTATCTTTCGTTCAGAACGCCAATACTCGGAAACGTAACAGATAAGATAACAAATATGGAATTGTTGTCGTATCTGGGCTGGAGTGCTTAATCCTCTCTTCCCATCATTGGTAGAGTTAAAACTCCTTTACGCGGCGGTCTTTTGAGAAGGGGGAACTGTTTGTAGACTGTCTCTTTTTCTATGGCAAATAGATGAACTCCATTTGCCTCCTGGGTAAGACGATAAACTACGTCCAACAGCAAGGCCTCTGATCAAGAGGTTTTGGGGAACATGGAACCACGTCTTAATTGCTGGTGTTACAAGGTCCACCCTGAACCGGGATGGTAGCACCTGTTAGGGTCAGAAATTTGGGTAAATACTTAACCTCCAAAATGGGGTCAATACTCTATGAAAATTCAAAAAATAGGTTTTAATATCTCAAATTTTTTGAAGGAAAAATTATTACCAGCAATACATTGTTGAACAAAAAAAAAAAAAAAAATACCAGAAATAGATTTTTGAGGAAAAGTATTACCAGTAATTTACCAGCAATATATTTTTTGGAAAAAAAAATATTACCAGCAATATATTTTTGGAAAAAAATTATACCAGCAATATATTTTTGAAAAAGAAAATTACCAGCTATACATTTTTAGGAAAAAATATTACCAGCAATATATTTTTGAAAAAAGAATATTACCAGCAATACATTTTTGAAAAAAGAATATTACCAGCAATACATTTTTGAAAAAAGAATATTACCAGCAATACATTTTTAGAAAATAAAATGTTACCAGGATTAGAAATCTTGTCGGCATATACCATTGAGGTGTTGATATGCCGTAAAACAAAACAAACGAAACTTGTTTTCCTGAAAACGTATCCATAATATCTAGAAAAGAAAATGGCCGCCCCCTGAATCAAAATATTTAAAGACAAGATATGCAAAGGAGACGCTATATCACGCGAAATTAATTTACCAGCAATATATTTTTGAAAAAAATATTACCAGCAATAAAAATTTTGTTGGTATTAAATAACCCATTGAGGTGTTTATATGCCGTAAAGCAAACCAAACCGAACATAATATCTCTGTAGGGGAAATGAAATAACGTCCAAAGTAAAAAAAAAAAAAAGATTAAAATACAAAATGACAGACAGATGCAATGAGTTCACACATGTCTTGTACGTAAAATATCCAGAAAGGAAAATGACTGCCCCCTCCTCCTGAATCAAAATATTTAAAGACAATAAGATATACAAAGGAGACTCTATATAACGCGAAATTAAATTACAAGGCATATATTTTTTGGAAAAAAAAATATTACCAGCCATAAATATCTTGTCGGCATTAAATAAACCATTGAGGTTAAGGTACCGTAAAGCAAACGAAACTAAACTTGTTTTCCTTAAAACTTATCCAAATATCCAGAAAGGCAAACGACTGCCCTCCCCCCGCCCCCGAAACAAAATAGTTAAAGACAATAAGATATACAAAGGATACTCTATATAACGCGAAACTAAATTACTGGTAATACATCCTTTAAAAAAATATTAATAGCCATAAAAATATTGTCGACATTAAATAATATGATATGCCGTAAAACAAAACAAACCAAACTCCATTCTTTATTTCCCCTATTCCAGAACTTCACGGCTGGAACACGCCATGCTATTTCAACGAAATTTCATTTCCTTCGTGTTCCAAATGTAAATGTTTTACTCAGACATCTCTTTACCAAGAATAACTACTTTGTAGCTCCGACTACACCGGAGATGCTGAACATTACAATCTTAACGTCTTCACGTTATGAATCAAACTTTATCTATTTTTCTCATCTCCATAATTTCCCATTCCTACTGCCTGCTTTTTTAATTCATACCGCATCACATTAATCAACCATTTTAAAAGTAACCGTCTGTCTTGATTGTTTTTCGTGCTTTGTATCTTCTGAAATCTTTGCATAAAAAATATGCACACTAATTCGTCTCGAATACGATAAACTATTTTATCAATAAATAATAATTTGATCATTGATTAGAAGATTAGAAGTAGAAAGAGAAAACGTTAAATTTTAGTGTATATTAACATTTTCCCTCTTTATACCCAGAATCATTAACGATGTCATAATGTAGAAAAAAAGTTACACCCTTGTGAAAATTAAATTATACAGGAAGATGTGGAGGGACATGATCACCTACATCCTTGTGCAAATTAATTGAAACGAAATGAATAATTTTGTTCATATTTTTCCAATGAAATATTACCCAGTGCACATGTTAGTATTTCGTATATCCATCCCCCAAATTCGTTCCTTAGATTGAACACAGATTATTGGATTAAAATCGGAAGAGTTTTCGGGCTAATGTAGTACTTTGATTTGCTGACTGGTAAGGCTTGCCATTGTGTTTGTGCAGCGCTACAATTTTCGCACGCCTCCTTGGAGTAATGTCCATCACAGACAATGGCCGTAGGACAACTAATCGACAGTCGAGACAATAGTGTCTGGGCGAGATAAAAATCTGATGCAATCATGGATGAAGAAATATTTTTCAAGGCAAACCATACTTCATCATACATCCAGAAAATAGATTCATATTACTGTACACCACTGCAAATTACCTAATCTGAGAAAAATATACAAATCGATTATACCGTCTCTCCAGTGGGTCTAAATCTGACCATATGGTGAAAGAAAGAAACTAAAGCGATTGTTTCAATTAATTTGCACAAGGGTTTAGGTTTAAAATATCTCTATATTACTATGTTCAACTTAATTTTTAGGTGTGTTCGCACATGATAAGTTAGATTTTTTCTAACAAAAGGCTTATAAAAACGTATCTTGTAACTGTATATATTAAGTAATAAAATAATATATAAATACGTATGTACACTACACTTAAGCAGATATTTCCCGTTTAGACTCCCGGAAGTTCATAACTGCTCAGCTTCGTATGTGAAACGTAAACAAAACAACTTTTTATGAAATCATTGATGTTATCATTTCTTAATCCGAAATACTTTTATCCCTCGAAAAGTTATTTTAGTAGATACTGATATTTGAATAGACGCTGCGTTTATTTTAAACAGTATTTTATTTCGTCTACCGATCTGAATATCCGAGAAATCTTATTAAAGAAAAATTGGCCTCTCCGGCAGGATTCGAACCTGCGTCTCACTTTACAGGAGAAACCCTCATTAGATCCGATGTGTTTTAACCGAATCGGCTACGAAGGTCATCGGGGGATTAATCACGATTGTTTACTGCCCTTAAGCTCATCTTTCTCGTTTAGACTGGCGAAATTTCATAACTGCTCAGTGTCTTATCCGAAACGTAATCAAAGCAATTTCTGAAGAAATAATGGATGTATTATTTATTAATTCGACATATTTTCATCACTTTGAATGTTATGTTTATTGTTAAACATATTTCAGTTGAAGCTCTTTTTATTTGAAACAGTATTTTATTTTGTCTACCGGCTTGAATATCCAAGAAATATTATTAAAGAAAAATTCATCCACCAGGAGGATTCGAAACTGAATCCCGTTTTGCAAGAGATAACTGATCTATAGATATTCAAAGATGCCTGTGGACTTTCTAACGTTTAATAAAAAGCATAACTAATATAAAAATAATGATAAAAAATATTATAAAAGGTACGATGGGTAAATGGTCGCCATTTTATATTTTTAATTTCGCGCGTTCTTGTTTATGATATTTTTTCGCTTACACAGTATTATGGATCAGTTGGGCACCATCTGTAAGAAATAGAGCACCATGAAGCAATTCAGTTCGCCAGAAATGTGTAAACTGTACGTTGTAATGCTTGGTATTCGCGCCGAATATTTCAGAGTGTTTTAGTGTCAATCTGAGGAGAGAACATAGAATTCGAAAAGAACTGGGTGAGTCTAATGGTGATTGGAAAGGTTTTTGGAGTGATCACTAATGATGGCGACGTTATTCGCAACTCGGAAAAATCATTCTGATCGTTCTGATAAGAAAAGAACTCCCGAATTTGTTGGTGAGGGCCTTAGCCTAAACTAGGAGGCCTACATTAAGTGCCTTGAGGAGATAGTGCTGCCTTGGGTCATCTGGGTGGCTGCTGTAAGATCCTATGTCTGGTCACAAGACTCTGCACCACACAAGCCGGGGAATTCAGGCATGGCTGTCAGACAATTTCTGTGACCACATTATCCCTTAAATCGGAATATCTAACTCCCTAGACTTCAAACTCCTTGATTATTATGTGTGGTGTGCAGTTGAGCAAGTGACAAAAAAAAAAAAAACTCATTGTAAAAGCAAAGATTAACGGAAAGCAAAGATTAACTGAAAGCAAAGATTATGGCAGCATTCACCAACTTAAACAAAAGAGTTGCAGGAGATTCCGAAATCGTCTGGTGGTCGTGTTTGAAGCCAATGGCGATTTTACTGAGTAAATTTGCTCTTTAGTATTTTAAGATATTTTTGTGCGTCATTTTAGTAAATATATCTGTTAAAGTGAGGTGTCAGTGTTATTTTTGCTTCATTTAGACGATAATTTATACATTGCACCCTGTAGAATGTTACTTCCCAGTTTCGCTTAAGATCTGTAATCTTTGTGTTGCTATGCTTGTTCTTGTTAAGGATAACGGTTGACTTCTTTATGATTCTTTAATTTCGTTTTTATCTCCTTGACTCGTTGCTAAACAACGCTCAGAAAAGCCACTGTGTCCGGATGTTTAACTTCTTTGTAAGGATAATACAAATAACAAAGCAGTAACCAAGCCCATGAAGAACTCAAGAGACAATTAAAAATTTGCCCACGAAATAAAACAAATATGATGGAGTAAAGCACACTTAAAAAGAAAAAAAAAACACAATTGCTCTTCGTATCGGGAAGGATGCAGAAATGAGACTGGGGGCAAACCGACTGCATATAGATAGAAAATGAATTCAGTAAATTTATAAACATAGAAAGAAAAGTAAAGCGTACGATGGGTAAATTGTCGCGCGTTGTTGTCTTACACAGACAACAACGCGCATGCGCGAAATTAAAAATATAAAATGGCGACACTTTACCCATCGTAAGCTTTACCTTTTTTTATCATTATTCTTATATTAGTCATGCTTTTATATAAAACGTTAGAAAATCCACAGTTATCTTTGATTATCTATAGACCCTAATCTCTTGCTAAGCGGGATTCAGTTTCGAATCCTGTCGGAAGGTGAATTTTTCTTTAATAAAGTTAATAATATTTCTTGGATATTCAAGCTGGTAGACAAAATAAAATACTGTCTAAAATAAAAAGAGCGTCAACTGAAATATGTTTAACCAATAAACATAACGTTCAAAGTGATGAAAATATGCCAAAATAATAAATAATACATCCATTATTTCTTCAGAAATTGTTTTGATTACGTTTCGGATGAGACCTTGAGCAGATATGTATCTTCTCATCGGACTTATTCAACCTTTATAGTGAAGCGATTGTGAGAGAATTACAATTCTTATCAGGATTCATTATTGGCGGCTACAATCTTAACAACATTAAATATTCAGATAACGGTGTTGATGGTAGATATATCAAAGAATTTTTAAAGTTATTATTAGAGAAATGAATTGAAAATGAGGAAGTCAATTGTTAGGAATTAATGTATTACTGATAAAATAACAATATTATATGTTAAATTAGCAACATGACCCGGCGTTGCCAGTGCTTGATTCAAAAATCGTACGACTCATGCAGCAATCGCTATCACTTGACTTAAATATTTTTGTCCTTCATTGCCTTTAAAGGAGTGCCCTTTGCCGTGCTGATGTTGCTACATGCCTTACTTCTTGCCTATCTCACACTGCGAATTTTTTCGAAGCTCTATACTAAACGTTAAATCTGTTACGAAAAAAGGACTAAACAAAATGGACACAAAACGATCAGCTTTAAAAAAGAGCTCGTAACTGGAAAAACCGAATGAAAAAAAGAATGTTAACAACAAATACTTTTTCACACCCAACCCAGTTCTGCGGAATCAGAATCAACGTTGAGTTTAAGCAAGCGAATGAGCCAATTGGAGTAAAGTCACATGCAGATTTAAATTTTTCTCACTTGTGACGAATGTAGCTATTGATCTTTTTTTTGCGTGCTAGCATGCAAGTTAACATTCGTATCAGTCAGTTGTAGGCTCTCACGCTGGCCAATAGAATCTTCCTTTTTATTCGTGGCAGCCAGCTATAGGCTCTCACTGTGGCCAGTAGAAAATGCCCGCAAACTACATGAAAACTGTCGTAGAAGCATGAAAAAATCGATTATTTCCACTATCGATGGGAGTTGGGAAATGCAAAGTCAGTCTTGGCCTTTCTTGGAGCATGTGCAAAACTTTAAATATCTAGAAAGGCTAGAAAGTTCGACACTTATTGTGATAACGAGAAAACAGAGTATAATTCCTACCCAGATTTATTACACAGGTCATCAAAAAAACAATTTTTTGAAATGATGTCGTAACACCAAACCTCTTTTCTTTTTAGCTAATTTGAGGATGCTGAATCTGAAAATTACTTTTCGTTTTCTTGGTTAGCTACCGTTTATGCTGTACAGAGGTGTGCCTCATTTTTGAATGTCAAACAGAAGATTTTAGGATTTCATTTGTTTGATGTCACCATAATTATCAAGTTTACTAAAGTGTAGTACTGATAAAGTTTATCAATTAATTTAAATTTTGGCAATAAATTGGAAAAATTCAGTACTTCTATTTTAAAATCTTTGACTCATAAAAACTTTTCTTTTTGGCTGACATAAATGGCTCGGCCTACATGAAAATTGATGGCTTTCTACGACCTTTAATTAACTAAATTTTGCAATCAGCTAAGATTGAAAATTGATTTTTTTTTCCGAAAATGAGCAATTTCAGTACAGCAAAAAATGGTAGCTTACCACGAAGAACTAAGGTTATTTTCGGAATCAGCACCATCAAATTAGTTAAAACCCGTTTTGTTTCTTGACACCAAAAATCAAGATCACCATTGTTATGGCCGGCCACAATCTTAACAACATTAGATATTCTAATTACAGCGTTGATATCAGATACAGAAAGGAAAATACAGGAATTCCTACAGAATATATTAAAGGAAGCTAGAATAAAGGACTAAATGTCAATGTAAAAAGACAGAATGTATGGTTGTCAAAAATAAAAAAAATATCCCAACATGTGAATTACAAAGTGGAGATGACTGGCCTCTCCAATTTTCTAGCAAGTACAAAAATTCAAATATCTGGGAAGTGTTGCCAGAGTGTACCGAAAATGCGTCATTAGAAAGCGCACTGAGATCCCAAAAGGTACCTTCTAAAAGCTAAGCAAAGTATTAAGAAGCAGGAAAATCTCGTTAGCAAAAAAGAAAAGAGGACATATCTCCTTCTTCTCCTCTCATTCCCAGTAACACCTCGCATCTTCGTGACTGTATTTCAATTATACAAATGAATAAAATATACTTGTATTTCGCAGACTTTCTCGCCATGTAGGTTCATATAAGTATTTTTTATATATTGTATCTTTTTATATTGGTTTGTATATTTTTTATATGTTTTTCAGTGTCCGGTTATTTCTCGTTATATAAAGTATAAAAAGGTACATATATATATATATATATATATATATATATATATATATATATATATATATATATATATATATGTGAAAATATATAGAAAATGGGAAGGAACTGATTAGGTAAATAATCCAAAGTTCCTTAGTATTTTAGTTATTATTTTTAAAAATAGATGAGACTTCTTATGTCGCGAGTTAGAATCATATTTTAAATAAATAATTATATATATATATATATATATATATATATATATATATATATATATATATATATATATACCAATCTATACGTGGATATATATATATATATATATATATATATATATATACAATCTTATACGTGTATGTATATATATATATATATATATATATATATATATATATATATATATATATATATATATATACAGCAGGGCAGAATATAATTGTTGTTTCGTCCGTGTGTTGTTTGATTTATCGAAATTGTCATCTTTGGTAATGACTTATGTAAGCTGAAAGCTTAGATTGGATTTAAACATGTATCAATATGGTGTTTTCCTTTCGTCTTTCAACTGGACATGATTCTTTACGCCGAATAATTGTAAATTATATATTTCAAGAATTTAATGAATACAAAGTCTAATGAAAAAGTATCAGAACTGTTGCTTTGGGAAATGTGTTAAAGTACGTAGAATGAACATAAATGGCACCGATTGACCTTGGCCTCTGTTGCGCATGCACATTAAGTTATTACGTTCCCACTGACTTCCGTTTGTAATAGCCATGCTTTGAAGGAAAGTGTGTAGAGTGTGGTCGTCTCATTACATCAAAGTGGATCTGTCAGTGACCATAGATTGTGCCGCAGTTTTTAGTGAAGGGCGACATTTACAATGTCTGACACCCACTATATTTCGTAGATCTTTCCCTTTGAGCCTTTTTTGTTTTCAAAAATCAAATCCCATCTATGACATCAGGAAGATGGTTGATGAAAATAAGGAACAGAGTAGGGCCTAGGATAGAGCCTTGGGTAACACCTGCGTTCGTGGGATAGGAGCTGGAGGAGAATCCGTTGAGAACGACCTTCAATACACGGTTTGACAGGAATGATTGTATTAAGTCAAACAATCGACCTGAAATTCCATAGCCCTGAAGGTTGAGAAGAAGGCCGACATGCTAAACACTATCAAACACTTTAGAGATATCTAGAGTCACGGGATAAAAAAGTAACGGTGTCAGAATAGACGCCTATATGGAATCATATATTCCCGATAAAGTGCATTATTTTACATTGGAGTGTGTGCTGAAAAGTTCTCCGTCCGACCCGCGTCAACAAGACGATTTTATTTTGCGTCTTTGTAGTCGAATCGAGAAATTTTCAACACCCTCGTCGGCTAATTATATGGCAGAATACAGTGACACTATTTAAACTAACAGGTCCGCACGTAAAAAATAAAATAAATAAATAAATAAAACACACACACAAAAACAAAAAACAAAACAAAAAACCCTTTCATTTCCCACTATCTATACAAAGTAAAGAGAGCAATTACCTGATGCCTACAAGACCGTGCAAAGTTAATAAGTGTCGGCCAGACTAATCAAAAGTACGTATACAGAATATCATCTACCCTTAAATATAACATCAGGTGCCGCAACAAGAGTGAGGGAAGAGGGCCGGGGAAATTGCTACGGTCTGCTTCCTTTGCACCAACGGTTTATAGGAAAAGGTTCAGGAGATCTACTGTCCACAAAACATCAGCACCATATTTAGCAGGAACTCATAGATGGACACATGAGTGAAAAAAAAACATAATCTACGCCTTACATATGTACATACACACAGACATATATATATATAAGAACTGGTTTGGTAGATCCAAAGTTCCTTAGTATTTTAGTTATTATTTTTAAAAAATAGTGCTCGATACAAATGTAGAGCGTAAATATAATTATTTATTTAAAAATATGATTCCAACGCGCGACATAAGAGGTCTCACGTTTCAAAACAAGAGCCGAAAACTTCAATATAATTATTTGAATTAAATTGAGTTAAAGTACTAAGCTCTGTTCCACATTCAAGAGAAATTTTTTTTGGAATAACTTTAAGAAATTTACGTGTTTTAATAATTGAAATCAAAATTTCCATGGTAACATCTAGGGCGAATTGTTTAAATTGGGTAAGCGTGTGTTGGGTGTTAATAATAATCTTTTCATATATATATATATATATATATATATATATATATATATATATATATATATATATATATATGAAAAATATTATTATTAACACCCATATATATATATATATATATGGCCCGAACGTCTTCTTGACATCAAACCATTGGATTTTTTTATCCGTGGGGCCATCTAAAACAATTGGTTTATGCAGCAGATTTTAATAATACAGAAACACTTCATCAACGTGTCCTGAGGATCTGAGAAACCATTCGATACTGTGTGGGAGTATTTGAAAGGGTCCGCCAGTCAATGATCTGGCGGATGAATGTGTTTGTAGAAGCAAGCGGAAGACATTTATAACATTTGTTATGAGTTGGTTTGTTGATGAGTAACAAAGATGGCCTTTTCGACATATGTTTATATAAACATTTTACCTTGTGCTGCTGTGGGGAACCCGCCCCCAAAGTATGTAAACGCATTTTTAATACACGCTATATATATATATATATATATATATATATATATATATATATATATATATATATAACCTAGAAAAGCTTACTGAATGGGGAATAGCTAAAACGGATGTTTGAAATGAAATAGTAATCTTTATAACATCAACAAAATACAATACTCGCCAGCGGTGTGAAGTAGGTAAACAACGGAAAATTGTGGACTACTTAGATAGCGTTTACCTCCACTTAAAATGGTGGTCGACGCATTTATCAGAGTTGGGGCATACCCTTTACTGTCCATAGGTAAGGTATATATATATATATATATATATATATATATATATATATATATATATATATATATTTAAAAGTTTAAAAGTATCTACACAGAAATTACCATGTTTCAAAAACAGAAACTAAATACTTCAAATTTTATTATAGAATTAAATTAAAAGTACTGTTTCATTTTCATGCGAATTTTGGAATAACTTATTTTCAAATTTACTGAGTTTTTTAAGCAAATACATTCTTAATATTATTTGTAAAGGATACAGGGAAATTCAATCATTTTGACAAGGGGTGGTAGGGTATTCATTTTCACTGACAACTATTGTATCAAAATATGAGTTACTTTCAGAAATGAGCTTAAGTTTAGGTAGGGTGGGAGTTCTTTCACTTTATTTTCACACATATATATATATATATATATATAGTACACGAAAAGAGAGGTGGATCTTAATATCAAACATTTAAACAGATCCACAAAGAGAGTTCAATGTATTTATTATGACAGAGCATATAAATTACACAGCAAAGTAATTCAAAATTACCTCATGTGGGTATAAATTTATTTCAACCAAGGCTAAGTAGGCTAGTCTTATTCAACCCCGGTGAATAGACTGAGTTCTTATCGGAATCAGAGATTAAGAATTTAACTTAAACAGCAGTCGAGAAATTGATACCGAACCTCCCCAAATCGACGCCTCAGCAAGACGAAGTGTAACAGTCGGTGACGAGTTGACGATGGAACGTATCTCTCTAATAAAAAGTATGGAAGAGGATCGAGAAATTCAACTCGGATATTAGCCTTATGACCCTGATTTGGGTTTATATGAAGAATGAGGTGTCGACTTGAAAGAACATGATGTAATTTTGGATTTTTTTCCCTCTTTAATACATACATATATATATATATATATATTTGAACTTATATATATATAAATAAAATATGGGTAAAATAGCAGGACAGACTGGGTTCTATAGCCTTGGGTGGCAACTGGTCTAGGAGAAGGACAACTCTGAATTCAAAACCTGCGGAGGGTCGTTTGGGAACCCTGTGGCATGCATTCGGTGCACCAGGTTTCTGTATTCGTCCCTCCAAAAAGTGTGGCTGGTCCTGCACGAGGCCTTCACCACTATAAACAAATCTCATGTGCCGGTGTCGGGATGTCGGTTTCCTGGGGACTTATCGGCCTGACCCTCATACGTCGAACGCGACGGGAGAGTCGATTATATATATATGCATATATGCATACATGTTCAAATATATATATATATATATATATATATATATATATAAGTTCAAATACACACACACGCGCGCACACACACGCGCACACACACTGCGCACACACACACACACACACACACACATATATATATATATATATATATATATATATATATATATATGTATTCAAGTATCATTTTCCGGCTTATTTCAAGATGATCTTCGCTTTCGCTACACTTTTAACTTTCTATTCTGGAGTAATAAGTTGTCTCATAGATTCCACGTAGGATTTCATTTTCAAGTCTTTTTTCGCTAAATCTGTCAGTGTTGAAATCCTCTTGCACGTACCAAACGTCTTATGAATTAGGTTGGATCTTTTCTAATTGATCTTTTTAGCTTTAAGTTTAAATGATGATCCCTCTTCCTGTTGTGATTTTCTAATCCAGTTTTCTATCCTCCCTTTTTTAAAATTTATTCGCCATTCTCTTGATGGTTCTTGAATGGACTTTGAAGATGGAAGCGAGAGTGTCAGCGTTAGTATTATTATTGAAGGTCGGAAAAATCTTTTTCCTCTCAACATTGCTCATTTGGGAAGACAGTGGGGCTGACGCAAAACAACTTTAACATGTTCTCTTTCTAGCTGAATAGCTCAAAGAGTTTTTCAGTGATTCTTATGACAAATGGTGTCAAGATGACTAAACGTCTTATGTCAAGACCTGGAAGAGAGACTCAATTAGTTTAGAGTTTTCTTAGATATTAGACATTTTGTGGGATGGACAATTATCCCATGCTGCTACACGATTTGGACAATTTTGCTGTTAATCCCGGTGTATACACACACACACACACACACACACACACACACATATATATATATATATATATATATATATATATATATATATAATGTGTGTATGTGTGTGTGTGTTTTTGCGGTGGGGGTGTTTATTTGGTTAGATAGATAGATAGATAGATAGATAGATAGATAGATAGATGTTAACAAAATGGGATAGATAGATGTTAACAAAATAGGACATACATAGAGAGATAGATAGATCTTAACAAAATAGATAGATAAATAGATGTTAACAAAATGGGATAGATAGATAGATATGAACAGAATCAGATAGATAGATAGATAAATAGATAGATAGATAGATAGATAGATAGTTTTATAGATAGATAGATGTTAACAAAATGGGATAGATAGATAGATAGATAGATGTTAACAAATTGGGAAAGATTGATAGATAGATCGATAGATAGATAGATGTTAACAAATTGGACAGGCATAGATAGATAGATAGATAGATAGATAGATAGATAGATAGATAGATAGTGTTATAGATATTAGATGTTAACAAAATCGGGCAGATAGATAGATAGATAGATAGATAGATATGAACAGAATCAGATAGATAGATAGATAGATGTTAGAAAATTAGGAAAGATTGATAGATAGATAGATCGATAGATAGATAGATGTTAACAAATTGGACAGGTATAGATAGATAGATAGATAGATAGATGTTAACAAAATCGGGCAGATAGATAGATAGATAGATAGATAGATAGATAGATAGAAAGTTTTATAGATAGATGTTAACAAAATGGGATAGATAGATAGATAGATTGATAGATAGATAGGTAGGTAGGTAGTTTTATAGATAGATAGATGTTAACAAAATGGGATAGATAGATAGATAGATAGATAGATAGATAGATAGATAGATAGATAGATGCTAACAAATTGGGAAAGATTGATAGATCGATAGATAGATGTTAACAAATTGGACAGGCATAGATAGATAGATAGATAGATAGATAGTGTTATAGATATTAGATGTTAACAAAATCGGGCAGATAGATAGATAGATAGATAGATAGATAGATAGATAGATAGATAGATAGATATGAACAGAATCAGATAGATAGATAGATGTTAGAAAATTAGGAAAGATTGATAGATAGATAGATAGATCGATAGATAGATAGATGTTAACAAATTGGACAGGCATAGATAGATAGATAGATGTTAACAAAATCGGGCAGATAGATAGATAGATAGATAGATAGATTTATAGATAGATGTTAACAAAATGGGATAGATAGATAGATAGATAGATAGATAGATAGATATGAACAGAATCAGATAGATAGATAGATAGATGTTAGAAAATTAGGAAAGATTGATAGATAGATAGATCGATAGATAGATAGATGTTAACAAATTGGACAGGCATAGATAGATAGATAGATAGATAGATAGATAGATGTTAACAAAATCGGGCAGATAGATAGATAGATAGATAGATAGATAGATTTATAGATAGATGTTAACAAAATGGGATAGATAGATAGATAGATAGATAGATATGAACAGCATCAGATAGATAGATAGATAGATGTTAGAAAATTAGGTAAGATTGATAGATAGATAGATCGATAGATAGATAGATGTTAACAAATTGGACAGGCATAGATAGATAGATAGATAGATAGATAGATAGATAGATAGATAGATAGATAGATGTTAACAAAATCGGGCAGATAGATAGATAGATAGATAGATAGATAGATAGATAGATAGATTTATAGATAGATGTTAACAAAATGGGATAGATAGATAGATAGATAGATAGATAGATAGATAGATATGAACAGAATCAGATAGATAGATAGATGTTAGAAAATTAGGAAAGATTGATAGATAGATAGATAGATAGATAGATAGATGTTAACAAAATCGGGCAGATAGATAGATAGATAGATAGTTTTATAGATAGATGTTAACAAAATGGGATAGATAGATAGATAGATATGAACAGAATCAGATAGATAGATGCAAACGAATTGGGATAGATAGATAGATAGATAGATAGATAGATGTTAATCTTCGGCGATAAAAAAAGAAAAGAAAAAGATTCACTAATGTAATGTGAAAAATGGTTGAGAAAGAGATCACAATAGAGAGATGGAAAGGAAGTGATAAATACTGGTGTTGAGAGAGAGAAGAGAGTGTAATGAAAGGGCGAAGAAGATTCCCAAACGAATGCCTCGCTGATATGGCGGTTCTCATTTTTGATAAAACATCCATAATTGCGCTTGACTGAACCGAAGAACCCCCACTATCAAGTTGCACCTTTCGACCCGAGAAATATACCGGAAATATATCATCAGTGAATTGAATTGGTCCATAATGTCAGACCTCAAAGGATGAAGCCCTTGGAAAGAAGCGAAAATGGCCAAGCAGGAATTTATCTGGATTTTGTCAAATTTGAATTGCGAACGCAAACTGGAATAAAACAGACGGACGGATAAGCGAGAGAGGAACAGATAAAGTATTTGCAATTTGGAGCGTAGAGAAAAAAAATAATAGACACATACATACACACACATCTATCTATCTATCTATCTATCTATCTATCTATCTATCTATCTATCTATCTATTAGGTTGGTGCAAAAGTTAATGACGTAATAATGTCGTTTTTGACGTTAAAAAATACATCAAAAAACGACATTATTACGTTATTACACCAAACTAATATATATATATATATATATATATATATATATATATATATATATATATATATATATATATATATAAACACCGATATACGCAAACTTATATAAATTCAAAATTTAAAAATTAATCAGTTTGTCTGACGATCATAAAAGCGTGAAACCCAGGGTCACAAACTCACATCAATCCAAATAAATATGTTATCTCTATCAATGATATTGAGAGCTTTCCAATAAGTACGGCACATATGTAATATACGAATAATATATATATTTCATGTATATATTTCATATATATATATATATATGTGTGTGTGTGTGTGTGTTTTAGCAGTATGTCATTAGCGAGGCATGCGTTATTGAAGACTACAGAATTTTTCCCGTTTAATAATCTTTCTTTCGATTTTTTCTTGCTTTCTCA
>CAHIKZ030000435.1:4245000-4325000 GCA_903632075.3 Acanthosepion pharaonis | reverse complement strand
AGATGGATATGAGCAGACTGAGATAGATAGAAAGATAGATAGATAGATATGAGCGTAGATAGATAGATAAATATGTGCAGACTAAGATAGATAGATAGATAGATAGATATGAGCGTAGATAGATAGATAGATAGATAGATAGATAGATAGATAGATAGATAGATAGATAGCTGTCCTCATCTGAAGCGATGTTAGCCTTGAGAAGAATGCAAATAATCCCTCGACAGAAGAATCCGTGAATTTACAAGACTTTCTTGTGTAAATTTAGGAGCGTGCTCCTAGATTGGCAACTTGGTCCCACCCATTCACTGCCAAAGCAGTTAAATGTAACCGCCTCTTCTACGCCAACAGCTTCTTCTCTTGCACTCTCTCGCATTTCCCGTCAGTGGAACTTCCTTCCTCTTACTTGCTTCCCTGATAGCAATACTCTTTAAATATTCAAATGTAATATCAATCGACATTTTCTGATGCGTTGGTCTTGATTCCCGTCCTTCTCCTTATCTTTTCCCCAAATACCTCTATTAATTCTTGCTCTCACTCGTTGTAACCCCTTGCGTGCTAGTGGCACTCACACCTTACTTGGGGTTATATGCTTTAAAAAAAATTGCAAATCCGAGTTTCATTTACAGTTCAGTTGGCTTCGTTATATTCACTTGAGCGCAAATACCCTTGGTAAAGTTATGGTTCCACTCCCTTTACCCCTTAGCTATGGGTTAATTAGTAAGACTTGTATCAGTAAATCGTTATTATCGCTAAATAATTCTTACAATCTAAAAATATTTTCTAGTTTTAATTAACCTCCAAAGGGTCGGTAGGCAGTAAAAGACAAATCAATGAATCGTATTGACTTTATTTTTTCCGCTTCTGATACATAAATCTGGCAAATGAAATATATATATATATATATATATATATATATATATATCGCTATTTGAATCTTCTTCTTCTATATGCTGTGTCCTGTCATGGCGACCGTGGTTCTATACACTTTCTCTCCATTGTAGCTTTTCGTAACGTTTGTCTTTTCACCAACCCCATTTCCTGTTTTGTCATCCCTTTACACAAGCAGGGAAGGTAGGTTACTCACTGTTTATCTGTGTTTCTCTTGCCATGAATATGACCAGCGAGTATCAAATTCTCCGCGCCCTTTTTCCTCGCTATGTGTCCTAAAATTCTAAACTCTCTCATTTTACGTATAAGCAATACAGGAGAGAAAAAAAAAATCAACGACACGAGAAATAAAGAGAGACAAATAATGAAGAAGAGTGGGAAGAAAATCTAAGATGGACCAAATTGATAGATAACTGATAACAGAATTCGTAAACAGATTGAAAATTCCGGTTAAGGCTTTTATATTCTCAGACATCAGTACTTTTAGGAAAAGCACGAACAAACTATTCCTTGATCTGTATCCTATTGCGCTATATGGTGACAAATATATCTCATCGTTATCCTGTTACTGAGACTGACGGATAAGACTGGAAGAAAGGGGATTAGAAAGTCGAAAATGTCGGCCAAATGTCCGGTCGGCCAAATGTCCGGTCGGCCAAATGTCCGGTCGGCCAAATGTCCGGTCGGCCAAATCTTTCTCGGCCAATGTCTCTAAACTAAATGTCCGTTCGGCCAAATGTCTCTCGGCCAAAGCTGTCTCGGCAATATGTCCATCCGGCCAAATATGTCTCGGCCAAATGCCCGTTCGGCCAAATGTCGCTCGGCCAAATGACTGTTCGGCCAAATGTCCGTTCGGCCAAATGTCGCTCGGCAAAATGTCCGTTCGGCCAAATGTCCATTCGGTCAAATGTCCGTTCGGCAAAATGTCGCTCGGCCAAATGTCCGTTCGGCCAAATGTCAGTTTGGTCAAATGTCCGTTTGGCTAAATGACCGTTTGGCCAAATGTCTCTCGGCCAAATGTCCGTTCGGCCAAATGTCCGTTTGGCTATATGACCGTTCGGCCAAATGTCTCTCGGCCAAATGTCCGTTCGGCCAAATGTCCGTTCGGTCAAATGTCCGTTTGGCTAAATGACCGTTCGGCCAAATGTCTCTCGGCCAAATGTCCGTTCGGCCAAATGTCTGTTCGGTCAAATGTCCGTTTGGCCAAATGTAATTCGGCCAAATGTCCGTTTGGCCAAATGTCCGTTCGGTCAAATGACCGTTTGGCTAAATGACCGTTCGGCCAAATGTCCGTTCGGCCAAATGTCCGTTTGGCCAAATGTCCGTTCGGTCAAATGTCCGTTTGGCTAAATGACCGTTCGGCCAAATGTCTCTCGGCCAAATGTCCGTTCGGCCAAATGTCTTTCGCTCAAATGTCCGTTTGGCCAAATTACATTTGGCCAAATGTCCGTTCGGCCAAATGTCTGTTCGGTCAAACCTCCGTTCGTCCAAATGTCTCTCAGCTAAATGTCCGTACGGACAAATGTCCGGCCACGTTTAGTGATTTACTTACTTTGTTTTCCTCAGGTTCATATTTCATGTTACTTTCTTTTTTCTTTTTCTTTTTTAATCTTAACCCAAAGATATCAGAGAAACAGAATCCCGCAACGGAATGCCTAAGTCTTAAGATTAGTTATACTGTGTGAACAAACGAAATTTCTATCAGTTTTCTGTTCAGCACTTTTGTTGAATACTGTTGACAGTTTCATGGTTATGGGTGTTCGCATTAACCAAGTTGCTGAACATATAATGGCCTTGTTTTGATAACTCATGTTGATGGGGAAATTAGCTGTCACGTTTGAAATGAGTTCAGAAGAGACAAGGGAAATGAGAGATCTATAAATCCAAAGAGGGGGGCATTTATGAACTCCTAAAGCGAATAAATCAATGTTCTAGTTAAGATAATAAGAATACAGTATTCAGATAATAACGTTTTAGTTGTCAAAAATATCTCAGATATAAGAATAAGCGTAAAGCGAAATCCTCTACTCACACAAGACGTTAATATTTTAGTTGTTAAACGCCATACTTCATCGTCTGTAAAGACTATGAAAGGTTAAACCCGCCCCTTCTCACAGCGATGTTATTTACAGGAGTATTTAATTCCACGATTGATAGATGATATCGTGCAGAAGCTGAGAAGAAGAAAAAAAGGTAAAAAAAAAAAAAAATAAATATATATTTGACGCTAATTCTAAACTGGTTTCAACTAACACATTATTTCAGCCTTCAAGGACACATGGCACGGTGGATAAAGGCTTTAGTTTGATCCTGTGACAAGACCCAAAAGTGTGAGTTCAATACCTGGGTAAGGCAGTGGAGAACTTGGAAAGGGGAATTAACAGGAGATACCTGACATCCATTAGACATGGCACGTAGAACTAGAACAGTCTACCCTAGTGAGCGAAATAAAGGGTTCAGTTCGACATTCCAACCACCTGACGAAGGCCGGAACGTATAACGACCGAAACCTTGTGATATACATGGCGACAAAAATGAGGACAATAGTCCGAATAATGTAAATAGTTTACACAATACCTCATCTCAGAAATATAGACAGATACTTCTTTAACCTTTTTTAAAATCATCTCACCACAAGCAACGGGATAAAGCCACTAAGACGCAGGTGGTTATGAAGAGTTAGTGAGGCGGAAGGATAATAAAAAGAACGCAATTCAAGAAGATAGAAGATAACGGCTGGGATTGCGTTTCAAAATTTTGAAGATCAAAATTGACAGGAAAATAAAATCGCTGAGAGAGAGTTCCACACGTGAGAAGTGCGAGAGAAGAAACTATTAGCATAGAACTTACGGTTCTATTTCAACTTTAAAATGATCAGATCGATCTTCCAAGCTATTGCTACGCTTAAATTCATGAAGTTGAGGTATTACAGAGGAAAGCTTACCAGAACAATTACTGAAAAAATATTTGTAGTAAAGTTATAGAGAAGCTATTTTATGGCAGTGGGAATTTGATTAAAGCCGAGGTGGCAGGTCAGGACCACTAACATTGCAGATTCTTCTTTGAATTTGTCAAGAGTTTTTAAAGTCCATAGATCAATCATTTTCATTAATCCTTATTGTTGAAACTTGACTAATGCATGGAATAATAATGCAACACAAAATGTACTTAGAACAAAATGTATTGAAACAAGAAAATGTACACAATATTTACATATAGTCTTTTGTATATTCCTGGTAAGACCGTTCCTGGAGAATGTGTTGACTGAGTCGCAGTCGGGCAGAGTCTCTGGTTGAATCTCTTGATTCCTCCCTCTCTTCCTGGTACCAACCATATTTATATGGTCGGTACTCCATTATGCAAATTAGGTGGATCCTACCACAACACTTATATTATTTGAACTTTGTCTCTCCTTATGTTGAAAGACAACCTTTGGGTTGATGAGTTCTTCAGACTTACTTAATTATTTCAGGGTCTGTAATAAAATACAGGGTGTTTAAAAAAGAATACTCCAAAATCATCACGTGATATGTCAAAAACGAAAAAAAATTACAAACCTCTAGCATGAACACATGTGTTATACATACATTCAAATTTCATTTCATGTTTTATAAGTGCTCAATGTAGCCACCACCGGCAGCGCGGACAACACCAAGCCTATATGTCACGGTCTACCGTGTTGATTGCAGCTGTTATTCGATCTTTCAAGTCATCGATACTTGCTGGAAGTGCTGGAACATAAACTTGGTCTTTAACATACCCCCACAAGAAAAAAGTCACACACAGTGAGGTCCGGGGATCTGGCAGGCCAAGCACAGAGAGCAAGGTCTTTAGCACCTCTCCTTCCAATCCATCGCTGAGGCATGTTTTCATTCAGATAAGCTCTAACCCCGAGATGCCAATGGGGCGGTGCTCCATCTTGCTGAAAAATGAAGTCATTCGAATCTGCTTGCAGTAAAATGAATAGCCAGTTTTGGAGCATTTCGAGATAGGTTTGTCCTGTAACGGTGTTTCCTTCAAAGAAAAAGGAACCATAGACCTTGTCTTGAGACACAACACAGAAGACGTTCACTTTAGGGAATCTCTTTCATGCTCAACAGTTTCATGTGGGTGCTCTGTACTCAAGCACGCAAAACGCCTTCTGCTGAGGAATCGCCATTTTGATTGATCTTCCCACAATTCAGCTGCACCGGAAGTTATACTAACGACAGCGGTGAAACTGACACCCAATCAAACTTTGATAACTACTCTATCAAATAACCACTGATTCAGTCCACTACAATGCTATAGACCTGAAAAACAGCGTAATGATTTTGGCGTATTCTTTTTGAAACACGCTGTATTTTCATTATTGTATTTATTATTTGAGTTATTGTCTTCCTTTATGTTGTTATAACGACCGTATTTTGGCTGATTTATTCTTTAGCCTTCTTTTACTTTATGAGATCCTCACACAAAAATCTTTTCTTTATTCTATATATTGATCAAATTATTGTATTCAACAATTATTTTACATTTTCTCAGCAACCTTCTTCTGTAAAGTGTGTCCCTTCAATCTGTGAACGGTCATGGCTTTCCACAACTTTGTCTCTAATTCTGTTGGTGTTGACACAAAATTTCGGACGACATATTTTTCGGTTTTATAATTTGCTCTCTGTGAGATTACCCAACTTTGTGTGACAACGGACTTCAATAAATGCCGCTAGGAGGCGTGGTAATTAGCGAGGGAGAGATAAAACCCTGTTCTTCTTTTTTGCTTTCTCCCCCATCGGATGAGCGTAGTGTATATGTGTGTACATCCGCGCGTCTCTCTCTCTGTGTGTGTGTGTGTTACGTAGTTTGGCGAAAGGCCGAATGTCTATAATTGTCTCTGTTGGAAAAACTGGGCAACATCTTATATCTAACGCATCCTATAGGCGAGAAGTAAACTAAAAGGAAGAAGGTCTCTGTTCCTTCCTTAGATCTGTGTTTCTTGAGTTAAAAAATTGATTTAATGTCATTTGTCCTTAAAGATTAAGCGAAAATTTCACATTTCTAAAAAAAAAAAATTAGTGGCTTCTGTCTGGAAATGTCGAGTCCAAATTTCCGAAAAGAGGTTAATTTTGCATTTAACACATTTAGACATTTATATTTTTGGATTTTCAGTGTCGAACATGGAGCAGGGTTCCTCAAAACATCGGAATAGAGATCTAGATCATTATTTTCTGATAAATACAAAGGAAATTATAGCGAAGACTGGTATTTGGTGCTACCGTGCTAAAAGCGGGTAATGATCAAGTTCCACGTTATGAATAGAACTGACCCCTGTTTTAAATATCTCCCCGAGAACAATATTGCTAGATAAACTTAACATTTAAATTGTGTTAATATTTGTGAACGTACAGGAAAGAGTAGAGCAAAATTATCTCCGACAGTGTTTTCTTAGCGTAATTCGTAGTTATAGTGCTATTTACCACTTTCATTGTAATCCTTGAACATTTTACATTTCTCTGTATTTTTCCATATTTGGGGGGTTTTCAGTGCTAAACATGGATCCAGGGTATCTCAAAACAGATATAGACCACGATTTCCCGATAAATACAAAGGGAAATTATAACGTAAACGTTTCGGCCGTTGCATGCTCCGACCTTCTTCAGGTGATTGTAATTTCGAACTGAACTCTTCATTTCGTCCACCGGGGTAGATTGTTCTAGTTCCACGTGCCATGCCTCTTCCGGATGTCTCAGTTATTTCCCTTTAACTCAACTCTCCATGTTTTGGTTCAACACTGCTGTGGATCTCGTCACTGGATTTAACTAACGTCTTTATCCAATGGACCATGTGTTGCCCCTAGAAAAAATTAGTTGGATATACTGACAAATTTAATTAAATATTCGGGAACGTACATTAAAATGTAGAACAAATTTATCTGCGACATTAGCGTTGTTCGTATTGATAGTATCAGAGACAAAAAAGCAGGCAAAATATGGCGAAACATTTGCAGATTTGACTGGTTTGCTTGGCTATAAACGCCACATTACGTAGGTCAATTTTTTTAAAATAATTGTCGAGTTAAACTTATCTGCCACTTATAACATTCATGTCAACAAGATTCTAATAATTTTGCGAGCAAAAAAAAAAAAAATCCCCAAAAAACGATCATTTAAAAAAATTAATGATTAAAAATTGTTCAAGTTTTTAATTAAATTCAAACGATTATAACCTGACAAATACTAGCATTTAAACAATGTTCGAGTACAGTATTTACATTAGTCGGACTATTGTCCTCATCTTTGTCGCCATATTTGTCACAACGTTTCGGCCGTTGTACGCTCCGGCCGTCTTCAGGTGGTTGGAATTTCGAACTGAACCCTTTATTTCGATCACTGGGGTAGACTGTTCTAGTTCCACGTTCCATGTTTGATGGATGTCAGTTATCAGTTATCTCCTTAGAACAGTCTACCCCAGTGATAGAAATAAAGGGTTCAGTTCGAAATTCCAACCACAGAGCGTACAATGGCCGAAACGTTGTGACAAATATGGCGTCAAAGATGAGGACAATAGTCCGACTAATGTAAATACTGTACATAATACCTCATCTCAGAAATATAGACAGACTCTGAATGTTCGAGTAGTTTTATTCTGAGACTGTCTATTTTCAGACTAGATTTGGCACATATTTCTTGGAAAATGTTCCAATAATGTCAAATGTGAGCTTGCGAGCTCACTGTGTTCTACATTACAATTTGTTATAGCATTCGACTTCTGTTAACTCAATTTTAAACCTGTAATAGATTTATCTAAACACGTGAAATATCCATTAAGCGTGTAGCGCTTTCTTACCTCAGGGTAAAGAGTTTTTTCTGAATTTTCTTAAAACTTTCTCGTTGCACATAAGTTGAGTCCTCGTTTTATTTGTTTTAAATCATTTCACCCCAAGCAAGGCGATAACGCCACTAAGATGCAAGGGGTTACTGGAAAAAGAATAAGAATAATTAAGTGACGAGAAAAGACAATAAAAGAACATATCTCAAGAAGAAAAAAAATACATTTATGTTTACGTTGCATTTAACTCTTTGAAGATTGTATGTTGTGGGGAATCCAGAAAACGGAAAAAACGTTCCACAGATGAGAAGTACGAGAAAAGAACAATTGGAATAGGATGTTAAGTTACACCTAGCCATTTCAACAGTATAACGATGGAACCTAATAGTCAATCTTGTGGTAGGCTTAAATTCAAGCGGTCCAGATACCAGGGGGAACAACTCATAAGAACATCAGCAATGAAATTATAGAAAAGACAAAGGGAAGCCATGGCAGTGGGTAAGTGACGTAAATCGAGATGCCAGGTCAGGACCGATAACAGCCTTCTTTGGATTTTGAGTTTTGAGTTTGAACATAGATCGCCAGTAGACAAGGCAATGCCATTATTGAATTAAGCAAACCACGTGACCATAGAGGAAACGTATATTAATATGAAATCGCGTGACATCTAAAATATCGCTATTTCTAGCTTATCCTCTATAGTAAATGGATCACATTTTCTAGTCTATCCTCTATTCTATATGGACCGCTATTCTCTACTCTATTCACTATATTATTCTTCTATTCGGATCACTACGGTGGTTACTAGACCAGCGAGTATTATCGAGCAAGTACTATTTGTGCGAGTGTTATTCGAAGGCGTAAGACACCGGCATTGTTCAACGGCGTTACTATAGATTTATCTGCGATTACAAAGTCTCTACTACAACGGTCATTACGAAAGTGACAACGAGTTTGGCATTATGAAAGTGGCAACATGTGTTCGGTGACATCACAAAAAATAGATATAGCAGCAATATTCCATGAACTGAGGAGTGATAGATTTTTAATTGTTTGGCACGACACACTTAACCAATCTTCTTAACAGCAGACCGAGTAATTGATTTAATATAATCACTCCAATTCCTGAGAATTGTTTAGCACAAACCATGTTTATGCAGGGCAAAAATGGTTCTCTATGATAGTTAAAATTTCATTTTGGAGGCGGTAAAGTTTTTCTCAACTTCTTAATTCCCAAATTATAATTCTATAATTTTGAAAAGCTATTTTAAACTTTCATTGTAATGCCTAAACATTTTGGTTTCTTTGTGTATGTATGTGAATCTGTTTATGTTTGTGGCAATGTATGCGTGTGTTTCGATTGGGTTATATTCTGGGAGATTAGAGACGCTATTTTTCCTTTTCTAATAATTTGGCACGCTCAAATCACCGTGCTGATAACAAATATGGCGCCAGTTTGTTTACATTGCGCAGATCAGTACGAAAATTTCAGTGATTGCGCAGGTTTGTGTTGCCAATACTGTGTGAAAATTTTGTGTGAATTGATTGGACGATTTTTGAAATATTAGAAAAAAGTTATCTCGATAATAATTTGGCACGCAGTGTATATATATATATATATATATATATATATATGTATTGAAACGTTATGTTATATATGTGTGCGTTTATATATATATATATATATATATGTATGTATAGATAAACCTAGTGAGCCAGACAAACTGTTTGTCTGGCTCACTAGGTTTATCTAGGTCTGCTCTACGGTTGTATTGAGCTCTTTTGTTAGTTAGTTGTTTATTCGTATCGGGGTTTTTCTTTGGGCTTCAAACCTGTATCTGTGCGATTTTTTTCCACAGACTTTCATGTTTCTAGCTCTTTCTTTTTTTAAAACCTTTTTTCCCTCGAGATTGATTTGGTTATTGGCAAATCAAAAATTCGAGGGTTTTTCGAAACGAGTATAGTTATCTATATTTGTGGCCGAATCGCTTAAGGCACGTCAGCGTAAATGACGGTTCCGTATAGGATGCAGGTCCGAATCCTGTCAAAGGACGAATATTTTCTATGAAAATTTCTCGGACATTCAGGCCGGTAAATGTTATTTAATACTGTTTATTATAAACAGAGCATTTACTTAAATACTTGTATCTATAAAAAAGAACGTTAAACATAAAAATGTCTTTAATAAATAAATTATCGGTCTTTGTCCATTTCTTAATATATATATATATATATATATATATATATATATATAGGTGTGTACCTAACACTACGTAAAATTATTTGGCCACGAAAACAAGGCAAATAAACAATGGCTGCTGATTTCATTCTGAGACGATAACGATAAATATTGAGAAGCAATTATCCATTTTTGATCTTTTTCGGGGTTGGAAGATGAATCAGGACGGGAAATAAATGAAAAAATGAAAACAAATGGAAAATGCTATGCAATGGCAAAATCCTCCAGTCACCGCCAGAACAACGAATCGTTATCTGTTCAAAGGAAAATAGCTCAGACAGTCAGGGGTCTGCTTTCTTTCCCATAATTCACTTGCCTACTGGGCACGAGAGGTCAGTGCAAGAGTCAAACAGAAACGATTTCGTATACTAACTTTTAACGTAGGCTCGACATTCTTAGCGAGTATATAAGTCACGCAAGGAAATATTCAGAATTTTGAATCGAATTTAGTATCAGTTAGCAAACTTTCTTTTAAAAAGAATTGATCTGTGGTGGCAGTACTATATATTGGGCACTCCCGAAGACATATCAAAGTACTCCTTATTTTCTGGCAAACCAGTTCATCAAGGAAGTAAGCGAGTTGGATGGTCATCCCATAACCACCAATTGGAGAATTGGACTTCAAAGTATGTCAATTAGTGCACACCACATATAAACAAGAGGTTGACCCAGCTGAGCTTAGGATATGCACATCCGGGATGATAGAACGTTATATAAGTGTTATAGTGACCTATCTACCTTAAAATGAACTCTTCCTCCTTCATAAATACTAACCTGCGAGATTTCCTAAGGAGGCAGTCGAGACGCAGTCTCTGACTGTGTTCGACTTATGTCGAACTCTCTGCCTCGACAGAGAGGAACCCGGACGAAGCTTTGCCGAAGGTAGACAGATCCCGAACCCGCTTATGCGGGTTCTAAGGGAATATTTTTGGTTGAGCCTACGGGCTCGGAGAAATCGGCGTCAAACTAGGCCTTGTGCCACATAGATCCCGCGTGGGGAGACTTAATTATCAGCAGTCGAGACGCAGTGCAATCTGAGAGTTTCGGACGGAGACACTTCTATCTGCTGGCTAATAATACTCTTATTTTCTATATATGTTCTATTATTTCAATACACTTGTTCAACCTACCTTCTTCTTTCCGTGCCTTTCTTTTTGGCCCCTAACAGGCCACAACAACAAGCGAAAAGTAGATCAATGTGTGAAGAAAGGCAAAAATGACACACATACTCACCCCACCCAACAATTATTAAAAGTCTAGAAGAGGATAATAATTTTATGAATAATAAATCTAATTTTGTTTTCTTATTCTTATTTATAAAGATAAATTTTAAAGCTCCTTATCAACCTAAAGGAGAGTCTAATGCAATGTTTCTCAACTTGAGGTGCATGGCCCCACCGGTAGGGCATGGTAATATTTTGGTGGGTCATGAGTAGGATGTGCACCCCTCGAGTTTCTATACCAGTGTGAGCTCAAATTTCATTTTACATTATTATTTCATGATTAAAATGATCAAAGTAAAAAGAGGTTTGGTTCAAGAAGTCACTGTGGCACGCCTGTGTTGACTGCTAGGGCCCCAGAGGACTGGTCGTTAACGAAACATTAGGAAAGACTTTATACTTGAAAAGACACTTCCAGTGATTCCATTGCTGGAGAAATTGGGCAGCAAACCTTTGTGCCAGACGTTGTCAAAATTTCGAAATATCTAAGGCAATGCTTCCCAACGTAGAGCAGATGCTACACTGCTGAGGCATGGTAATATTTTGGTAGCGTATGCGTAGGATGTGCACCCTTCGTCTTACTATACCAACGTGAGCTCAAATTTCATTTTGCATCATTATTTCATGATTAAAATGATCAAAGTATATTACAGAATAATCTTCCATTCAAATATTTTATATTTCTACCATTCAGTTCTCTATTATATGTTTTGAAACTATATATATATATTTAACTGTCTTTTTGTTGTTTTTTTTTTTAATTTTTCTCTTTCATGGTCGCCACAGTCTTTGGAGGCTTGTTTAGAGACGAAGTTAATGGCTTTTAAGCTTCCTTCACGTGAATTGCAGTAAAACTTTGAACATGTAAGAATTAAATGTTACTGGGGGCGGGCAGCAGAATTTTAGAAATACCAAAATGGAGCATGGCCCAAAACCGGGTTTGAAAAATGGTCTAATGGATATGAGTTATACTTGGAAATGTCTTCATTTGTTTCACCCCAATCAGCTTGTTTGGTCTACGCTTGTGAATTTGATTGTTTCTACTCAGAAATATATTGAAATTCTCGTTTGTTATTCTTTTTTGTATACGTAAGCAGGATAAGAGAGTTTTAAAATGTATTTGATGATATCACGAATCGTAGGGGAATTTGCCCAGAAGGTAGGCACTCTAAGAAACAAATCAGCATCTACAGTACAACATACTCACGTTACTTCATGTAGAACTATGCTTAGGAACATGTCTTTGCAGAATGCAATAGAGAAATAAAGAGATTGATTTTTCGGCACATCAACTCTTCATGGGCCATTTAATACCAACATCGTTTTTGTGTTACAACTTGAAAAAATAAAATCAATAAATTGTTAAAAAGATGACTAGTATTTAGATGATAGTGTTGGTTGTATATATTTGAAAATTTTAATAAATTGGTCATTTCATATAAAAATTAAGGTGTGTATTAGTGTCTTTTAAAAATTAAAAATTTTAAAATTTTAATAAATTGGTTATTTTCACATGGTTATTTCATTTTAAAATTTTAATAAATTGGTTATTTCATGTGAAAATTAGTTGGATAGTTGTGTCTTTTAAGTATTAAATTTTTTAAAAATTTTAATAAATTGGTTATTTCATATGAAAATTAGTTGGATAATTGTGTCTTTTAGAAATTAAATTTTTTTAAAAAATTTAATAAGTTGATTATTTCATATGAAAATTAGTTGGAGAGTCGTGTCTTTTAAAAATTAAATTTTTTAAATTTTTAATAAATTGGTCATTTCATATGGAAATTAGGTGGGTAGTCGTGTCTTTTAAAAATTAATTTTTTTTAAATTTTAATAAATTGCTTATTTCATGTGAAAATTAGTTGGATAGTCGTGTCTTTTAAAAATTAACCTGATGTGGGAATCGATTTGCATTAAAAATGTAAAATAACATTTGGATGAATGAAGATTTTTTATAAAATTGTATAAGCTGCACATTTGGTGAATTAGAATATATTGCGTATCAATTTGTATGGACCTTTCAATACATGTTATTAGTGGAAATGAGACTTTCCTGGTGCAGTCACAACTTCGCTGTGCTGGTCATGTTGCAAGAATGAATAGCGATAGAATATCTAAGGTCCTCATGTTTAGCCAGCTTGGCAGTGGATAAAGCAAAGTTGAACGGCCTGGGCACATGTATAAGGACAAAATAAAGAGTAACCACTCAGCTGCTAATGTGTCTCATACTAAATTTCAGTGAGTTGCCCGGGATAGAAATAACTGATGATATTTGTACCAGAGTTGTTTCAAAAATTTCGAAATCAGTCGTATTAATCGGCTAAGGGACAAACGACAACAGCGAAAAACATCAGCAAATATTCATGTAGCTATGCCATGAGATCCTCGTTGTTGCACAATATGGGGAATTACATGCAGGTCACTAGAGTGAGTGAAGTGTTACATACGGCACAAACATAAAAACTGAATGAGGCTGTGGGATCTTCATAGGGCGAAATTGACAGGATAGAGGCCATCATATATGTGTGTGTGCAATTTTATGGAATATGACTTATATATGTGTATCCAGAATCATATTTTACTGTATATGACATTACAAAGAAAGCTCGATATAATATATCCAATACACTTGGCCTTATAACTACAAATGATCACCTTTTCAGAAATTGTTAGTAAAATGCTATCATTAATAAATTACGAATTTGACTTTGAGTTTCTCTGTATATCATTCATATGTAATTCTGTATGCTATAGGAGTAATGTGTAAAATTATCAACATACACCGAAAAAGATGTGTGATCTGTCTCGATGGATAGTAAGCGTAGCGATATATGATGATGCTCATTAAAGAAGCAGGTAGTAGAAGCAAGAAACAAGTAGGCATTCGTAAAATCGAGAGACTTAAACTATCACTCTGTTCATGCTTCAAAGCAATCTTCAGGACAAAATGGCCTGAAAATTGCGCTCAAGTATGTAAAAAGACTGTCAGCACACGGTGTTAACCTCAGTGTTCACATTTATCTCTCTCTCTTTCTCTTTCTCTCTCTCTCTCTCTCTCTCTCTATATATATATATATATATATATTGTGTGTATTTAGGCAGCATATTTTCCTTTATACACGTTTCATTAAATAATATAGACAAGTGTTGTCTATTTATTTTATGTAAAATTTTTTCGTATCTTCTGATAAGTTTTATAACATTATCATTAACCGAAAAAAGAAATTCACAATATTTATCCATTATTTTTTAATAAAATCTAAGCTTTCGGCTTACTCAAGCCATTATCAAAGATGTAAATACAAACATATCAAACAATATACGGACACGACAGTGATGATATAGTCTGTCATTGTTTTGTTTGCATTTAAAACAACATGCCTGCCCGCACACACAATTCCGTAAAATACTTGTCGAAAACACAACTATACTTCGACATGAAAACAATAGACAAAAACTAAAAATACTTGAAGCATTATACATCAAACAGTTAAAACCCAACCTAAACAAAATCAACTATGGAATCTCTACAAATATTCTTAAATGTCTATAATTTCAATAATTGGTAACAGAAGCCATTGGTTATACCAACGGCTTTCCTTATTTCATTCTCCAATTCACTCTTGTGTAGTCATGTGTGACGTCATGAGATGCGGTGCGATTTTTTGCTTCTAGCGTCTTATATGCGCGTGTTCATCGTTGTTAGTGATCCACTATGTAAACAAAACAATGACAGACTATATCATCACTGTCGTGTCCGTATATTGTTTGATATGTTTGTATTTACATCTTTGATAATGGCTTGAGTAAGCCGAAAGCTTAGATTTTATTAAAAAATAATGGATAAATATTGTGAATTTCTTTTTTCGGTTAATGATAATGTTATAAAACTTATCAGAAAAAATTTTACATAAAATAAATAGACAACACTTGTCTATATTATTTAATGAAACGTGTATAAATATATATATATATATATATATATATATATATATATATATATATATATATATATATATATATATATATATATATATTTGTTTTGAAGTATCGATTCTGGGGAGAAAAATTTCCTGGCGCGGCACAGAGAGCCAACTTTCCTCGCGGTGGAAGAAGCAATTGACTCAATGTATTTGTTCCATCTCAGGTCAGCAGTCAACGTGAGACCGAGCAGACGCAGGGAGTTGCTCTCAGGAAGTTGACTATCAGACATTTTAAGGGGGGTCAGGGAAGGATCTCTATGGTGGTTAATGGAGAGTAATTTAGTTTTTGAGGCGTTAAAGTTGACCAGCCAATTCTTGCCCCAGTTAACAACCGATTGGAGGTCCATTTCAAGACGCACGGCCAGGTTAGTTTTGCCGCCGACACTAGATTTGTTTTTGAGGCAGGAGTAAATTGTAGTGTCGTCTGCGTAGATGCCATCTTGCGAATCTATGGCGTCAGGAAGGTCATTGATGAAAATAAGGAATAGAGTGGGGCCAAGGATGGAGCCTTGGGGAACAGCTGCGTTCGTGGGATAGGAACTGGAGGAGAATCCGTTGAGAACGACCTTCAATTCTCGGTTTGACAGGAATGATTGTATTAGATCAAACAGTCGACCAGTAATACCATAACCCTGAAGCTTACGAAGAAGGCCGGCGTGCCACACCTATCGAATGCTTTGGAGATGTCTAGGGCCACGGCACGAGCCTCATCGTTATTTTGAAGGGCTTGGTAGACGGTTTCAGTGATGGCCGTAAGCACATCAGCTGTAGATCGGGCGTAGCGGAAACCATATTGCTTGTCTGAGAGCAGATTATGGGATGTAAGGTGATTAACCACTTCGGCATTGATTAGGGCTTCGAAGACTTTGCCGAAGAGGGGTAGGAGACTAATAGGACGGTAATTAGAGGGGTAAGAGGGGTCCAGAGTTATTAAACACAGGAACAATGGATGAGGACTCCCAGCAGTCAGGAAAACAGGATTCCTTGAGGCAGTAATTATACAGTTTCGAGAGGGCGGGCGCTAGCTCAGGCGCGCATTTCTTCAAGACAATGGCTGGTATGCCATCTCCACCACTAGCCTTGTGGGGGTCTAAGTTGGAGATAATGCCCAGTACCAATGACGGGGTTATGTGTAAGACGCTCAATCGGGCCTCAGTTCTTGGAGGGAAGTCTGGTATGCGTACAGCGGTGGAGTCGAGCGTTGAATTAAATGTGAATTTCCGAGCAAAGCATTCAGCCTTGTCGGTAGAGGAGGTCAAGACCTCGAACTGGTTGAATAAAGAAGGTATGGAGGGTTTTCTATTGTTAAGGACACTCTTGCAGACCCGCCAATAATCTTTGGAGCCAAATTTGCGAGATGCAATACGTTCCTTCATCCGAGCAGCAAATATTGACTTAGCTTCGTTGAGGACACGCTTATACTCGTTACGGACGTAGGCAAAGAGACGTCTATTGCAGTCCGACATGTCGCTACGAAATATGTGAAAGAAGTGATTCCGATGGGCAATGGCGGCTGAGCAAGCAGCGGAGAACCAAGGGGAGGAATGCGACTTGACATTGAATTTCCTAGAGGGGATGAAAGCGTCGATTCCAGCTTTAACCCAGGATGAGACCTCAGACATATTTATGTTATAATTTCTAAATAAATAATTATATATATATATATATATATATATATATATATATATATATAGAGAGAGAGAGAGAGAGAGAGAGAGAGAGAGAGAGAGAGAAAAGAGACAGAGAGAGAGAGAGAGAGAGGAGATCAAATCAGCATCGTTAAATAATGAACAAATACAAAAGTATTTTATAAATTTGACATGTTTGTCTGATTTATTGTAGGGTTACGGCCATCTCAACTTGAATCATCGGTTCCCGTACGTTTACCGCAGTTAAGCGCCATCGGGCCTGGTCAGTATGTCGATGGGTGACCGCTTGGGATACTAGATGATGTAAGCTTGGATGGACGATGGTGTAATCGATGACTGTTGGAAATCGGAGAGTCGAGATCCATTTCAAACTGGGTTCGTTATATCCACTTACGTGCAAATAATTTTGGGGAAGACATTGATCCATGCCATCTCTCCCTGTCTATGGGTTACTTATTAGGACATCTATCACCAAATCATTATTATCTAAAACAGAATTATTATAATCTAAATATATTTTTCTGCGACTAAATAACCTGCAAAAGGTTGATAAGCTGTAAAAACACCAATCATTCAATAATTTATTACAGCTGCTTCGTAAAGCTGCTATATATTTTTAAGATAATATTTACATCTATCTATCTATCTATCTATCTATCTATCTATCTATCTATCTATCTGTTTTTAATCAAATCGTATCTATCTATCTATCTATCTATCTATTGCAGTCTGTTCATATCGATCTATAGCAGTCTCTTCATGTCTATCTCTGTTCATATGTTCAGCTTTTACAATCTGTCTATGTATTGCAGTCTGTTCATATATATGTATCGAAATCTGTTCATATCTATCTATCTATCTATCTATCTATCTATCTATCGCAGTCTGTTCATATCTATCTATCGCAGTCTGTTCATATCTATCTATCTATCTATCTATCTATCGCAGTCTGTTCATATCTATCTATCTATCTATATATATATATATATATATATATATATATATATATATATACACAGGGTGATTGAAAAGTAACTCTCTATTTTATGTATGATAAAGTTGCAAAAATTATAGTTAGACGGGAGACTACCTCATACGTCAAATAGGGAGTTACTTTTCAATCACCTTGTATATATATATATATATATATATATATATATGTATGTATGTATGTATGTGTGTTTGTGTGCGTGTGTGTGCGCGCGCGCGCGTGTGTGTGTATAACTGTTGTAGAGTAATTTTCACGGTGGAAGCTTATATTTTACTAAGTCAGTCCTAAATTAGGTTCGACATACAAAACGTTAGGAACTTGAAATATAGTTAATGACGAAGCAATCTAGTTGTGGGGCTCATCCTTTAATGTTTGACATCGACTGACTCACACAACTCACTGAGCCCCATTGGTGACTGCTACTACTACTACTACTACTACTAATCTGTGGGAGAGTCTATTTACAATAGAAATAGGTACGTTCCGGTATAACAATAACTGAAATCGATGGAGATCTCCCATTCGGATAGTATTTTTATTTTTCTGTCCTTTTACACCTATAAACTCCAAAGACGAAACGTGTTTGGGGGGGGGGAAACTTCGAAGAGAAAATTTCTTACCTATTTGCGAGAAAATCAACATGGCAAATTCTGGTTTCGACTGAGGTTCGAAACCGTAGGTAGGTAGGTAGGTAGGTAGGTAGGTAGTTAGAGAGAGAGAGAGAGAGAGAGAGTGGGAGAGGTCAATAGTTAGTACCTAGAGAGAGAAAAGGAGCGTTATATAGGTATATATATATATATATATATATATATATATATATATATTATAAAAAAGAAAGAACAGTAAGATATATAATATGCTATTCTTATTGATATTTTTATTTTACAAAACAGTGCTCAATGTAAATTTGCAGAGCATATATATATATATATATATATATATATATATATATATATATATATATATATGCACACACACACACATATATATATATATATATATATATATATATATATAGAGAGAGAGAGAGAGAGAGAGAGAGAGACGTAGGTATTTATATACATATATATAAATATATATGATCTGTAAGTTTACATTATATATATATATATATATATATATATATATATATATATATATATAGGGGAATCAAAATTTACAATAACTTTCTTTTGTGAATTTTACTTCCCCCACCCAGTATATATATATATATATATATATATATATATATATATAGAGAGAGAGAGAGAGAGAGAGAGAGAGAGAGAGGAGAAGGAGAGAGTGAGGAGACAGACAGACAGACATAGGTAGGTATGTATCTCAGCCACGTGCTCTTTATGACTAACGGTTCTCGTTTGAATCATTCTACAATGCGGCTAAAAAAAAAAGAATAAAAATTGATTTTACTACAAACTAAAATGCATTTTTTTTCTGGGATAAAGTACTAAGCAATAAAGAAAAAGAAAGGCAAAAATTTCTTTTTCAATGAGACGTGGGAAGAGAATTGTAAAGAAGGAAGACAAATACTAAAGAACTAAAAAAACTTTCATGGATCGAAATGGATTCAGTTACTGTTTGTTTATGTTAACCAAATTATATTTTAGAAACTGCATTTCCAGAAACCCCCACCACCCCCCTCCGAAAATATGGCCACTTTGGGAACACACATGCCTTTGATAGGAACATTAAGTGCCGAAGGAATTTGGGAATAGAGCCAAACGATTTTTCATTGATCTCTTCAAAGATCGAAGCGTAGAGTAGCTATTTATCTATTCTCGACTATATTGAGGCCATAATGTCTTTCTTTCTTTATTTGGCAGAATATAGAACTAGCAAACAGTCATCCCATTGTGGCTGTATTTATCTATTATTGTCTGTAATCAATAATTAGATACAATCTATCTATCTATCTATCTATCTATCTATCTATCTATCTATCTATCTATCTATCACAGTCTGTTCATATATCAATCTATCTAACTATCAATCTATCTATCTCAGCCTGTTTATATCTATCTATCTATCTATCTATCTATCTTAGTCTGTTCATATCTATCTATCTATCTATCTATCTCTCGAAAGGCTTAAATCTATATCAGTCTGTCTACGCCGATATAGTTCAATGCTTTTAAGATATACGACCTTTTTCTTCCCTTCAGTTTATCAGACAATCGATTCATTGATTGATTTATATGTCTGTTTCCTCTTGGCGCACACACAGACTATCACACACACACACACACACACACACACACACACACACACACACACACACACACACACACACACACACACACACACACACGTCCCTACATAATACTCCAAGTATCAAGGCATACGTTTGCATGTACTGACTGTAACAATGTGTATCGATGCGTGGAGTATATATCGGGATGGGTTCAAATCACGTGCTCATCTATACATTCACTTGGAAATAATACCTTCTCTGGCCTTGAGGAGCATTCGAGTCTGTCTTTAAAATCCGCGGAGAAGCTAACGGAAAATCACGCCACTTTTTTTTTTCCTTTTTTATACCATGTCCCGTAGGGTCGTAGCGGCACTATGTGCACTGCAGCCTTGGTAGGACGGGTGTTTCTTGGGCAAGACAGCTTGACGGAGGCCAACCCTCTCCAGGCCGGTTTTGAATTCAGAGCTTTTCCATCTCCTGGACCTTCACCTGTGGTGCAATTTATCCATAACTGGAGGGTGGGGGTTGTAGAAAAAGAGGATTCATACCTTTCCCAAGGGTATTAACACGTAACTGAATGTAATGGATTCGACTGGAATTCAAACTCGGCTCTCTGATTCCTCAATCCGTGCCTCCTTACTTAATCACGCCACTCTCCTTTATCAAAAGGCGATATTAATTTAGAGATAATGTAAAACAGTCGGTGGATAGCATCAAAGTTACCTGATGAGATTTTCGTTTATCAGGGGGTTCGGTTTTACATGATATTTCCAATGTTTTCAATTTGTTCTGTGTCTCATATATATATATATTTGAAGATTTGTTCTGAGTGTAGACTCGATGCCGAATTGAGAACAATTAAGGAATTGTTTCTTAAGAACGGTTACCCCGAATCAGTTATTAAAACTGTCATTGAACGCAAGATCAGGAAGTTCAATGAAATGAAAAAATATGCGCCTTCCAAATGTCCTATACATGTCAGGCTCCCTTGGATTGGTCCTGAGAGTCAGACATACGCCGATAAGATCTCTTCATCCATTAAACGGTGTTATAATGCCGTTACAGTCAGGAACATATTTACTACCAGGAGGGCTTTACCCACTTGCCGTAAGGATGTTTTGCCTACCTACCATAATAATTTAGTTATTTATCAATTTAAATGTCGATGCGGGCTCGACTATGTGGGCAAAACTATCCAAAGGCTTGAGGTTAGAATCGCCCAATATGTCCCGGGCTGCGTGCGCAGGTATGAGTTTGTGACATCCGGGTGTTCGCACACTCATGCGTCTGCTATCGGTGAACATCTATTAAATTCTGGTGTTTGTAGGACTGAGTATTCTCCCCATTTCTTTTCGGTATTGCACAGGGCTAGGAACAGACTCCACCTCGACATTTTGAAGTCTGTTATTATCAACATATGTAGGCCGGCCCTCTGCGTACAACGGGAGATGAAGTTTAAGTTGGCCTTATTTGGGGGAACGGTTACATATATAAGGTTAGAGGTTTTTAATTTTTTTATAATAAATAATTAATCTAATATTTTTGATATTGTCAACTGGTATCATGCATTTTTTATTAATGTTCTTAATTACGCATTCATCCTGTTTATAATTTTTGTTCATCTGATTTTTATAAAAAAATATTAATATTATTGTTTATGTTTCTATTCTCGCATGAGAAATTGTATAAAAACTAAATAAAAGCACTTTGTTTGTTGTTTTCAATGAAATGTGCATCAAAGAAGGATTGCTGCCTAAATACAGAAATATATATATATATATATATATATATATATGGCAGGATGTGTGTGTGTGTGTGTGTGTGTGTGTGTGTGTGTGTGTGTGTGTAACGAATGCACGGCCGCAATTTTCGACGGATTTGCACCAAAATTTACATACAGATGCTTCAAGTTAGCGGAAAGGCCAAGAACGACTTTGCATTTCCCAAATCCCATCCATAGTGGAAATAATCGATTTTTTCATGCTTCTACGGCAGTTTTCATGTAGTTTGCGGCCATTTTGTACTGACCAGAGTGAGAGCGAATAGCTGACTGACATGAATGTTAACTAGCATGCTAGCATGCAAAAAAAAATCGATAGCTGCATTCGTCACAAGTGGGAAAAATTTAAATCTGCATGGCACATTAATACAATTGGTTCATTCGCATGCTTAAACTCAACATTGATTCTGATTTCGCAGAACTGAGTTGGGTGTGAAAAGTATTTGTTGTTAACATTCTTTTTTCATTCAGTTTTTCCAGTTACGAGTCCTTTTTTAAAGCTGATCGTTTTGTGTTCATTTTGTTTAGTTCTTTTTTCGTAATAGACTTAATGTTTAGTATAGAGCTTCGAAAATATTCGCAGGCGAGAAGTAAGGCATGTAGCAACATCAGCACGGCAAAGGGCACTCCTTTAAAGGTAAGGAAGGGCAAGAATATGTGATAGCGATTGCTGTATGAGTCGTACGATTTTTGAATCAAGCATGGCAACGCCGGGCGATGCTGCTAGTATATATATATATATATATTCTAGTATTCGACGAGGGGCAAACAGGTCAGTTCCTAGAAACCGACAGCCCAGACACCAGCATAGTGGTGAAGCATTTGTGCAAAAACAACAACTCTTTTTGAATGTCCGAATACAGAGATGGTGCACTACGTATTACAAGGTCCCCACAAGCTCCCTAAAAACCCTCCCCAAGTTTTGTATTCAGAGTTGTCCTTGTCCTAGAAGGCAGTCAAGAGAGAGAGAGAGAGAATGTAGAGAGAGAGAGAGAGAGAATATCAGATTAGAAATATCATCAACAGAATGCAGAAAGTACTGGACGTCGATTGATATTACATTTGAATAGTTGGAGATTATAACTATCAGGAAAACAAGAAATGGGGAGGGAGTTCCACAGGCAAGAAGTGCAAGACATGAAGCTATTGGAGTAGAAGAGACGGCTACATTTAACAATATCCACAGTGAAAGGGTGAGAGCGAGATGCCAGCCTAGTAGAACGCTTAAATTCATGAAGTCTGGGAACCAACGAAAGCAGCTAATATTTGTAAAAAAGACAGAGGGAAGCGACAGCGCGTCTGTGAGAGAGCGACTGCAGACGAGATGCCAGATCAGGGCCAATTATATTGCATGTCCGTCTCTGGACTTTATCAAGAACCTTGAGATAAACAGAAGGGGCATAAATAAAAAAAACATTCTTAGCCGACTCGTTTCGTATTCTAAGGGACTTTATAAGCCAATGAAATTACCGCATAATGTCTCTCAGAGAAGGTAACGCGTCGGTTAAAATAGTCTTTTCTCTTTAATATATTTTATTCTTATATATATCCATATTGAAATACCTACCGGACTTAGTCCATTTCATAACATATGACGCCATTTGTTTACGTTAAGGTACTCTTCAAGCAGATAAGAACATTCTAGGGAAATCGTGGGAACATCGACCTTTCTAACGCTCCCTTCGTAGTTAAACTGGTATGTATATCATGTCAGGCTATATGACGGTTCCGTGTAGGATACAGGTTCGGTTCTTGTTGGAGGTGCATATTTTCTATGAAATTTCTCGGTCATTCAGGCCGGTAAATGTTATACTGTTTATTATAAACAGAGCATTTACTTAAATATTTTTGTCTATATAAATAACGTATAATAACTATATATATATAAAGAAACATAGTCTTAAGGTATGCTATATTTATGGAATAAAGTGCTCAATATCAGAGATAGAACGTGTAAATATATAAAAATTGAACATAAAAGTCAAAACATAGAGGCGACAGTCTGTTTCATGCTATATGCAATATTTTGCCTGACGATTGCATATAGCATTGAACAGACTTCGCCTCTAAGTAAAATGACTTTAAAACACTATTATATATATATATATATATATATATATATATATATATATATATATATATATATATATATATATATATATATATATATATATATATATATATATATATATATATATATATATATAAAGTATGATTAGACAGGAATTGTTTTTCTAAACAAGTTCATTAAAAAGGAGAGACATCCCCCCTCTACTAAATTTATCCATCGTCTTTTCAAAACTTCGAATTACCTTTGATAAACCTGGCTACTACAGGTACTAAATCTATCAGAAAACAAAGCCTGCGTACAAACTTTCAACTCACTGTGTCATCTTCAGGAGTGAATAAGCAAAGTAAAGTGAAGGAAATAAAATCAAATGTGCTTTAATTTGCTTGATTATTTTATTTTAAAATCGTATATTAAATGTCGTATATTAAACGTCTTATATATTTTTGTTTTTAAATTGAATCCGCTAAATGAAAACATAGAAATTCATACCAGCAACGTGTAATAAATTAATTTAAGCAGGTTATTCTTTAGATTTGTAGCATTCAAATGAATAACGACTAGCTTTGTATCTCGAATAGAAACTCACCATGAACTAGCTCAACCAAGACGTACATTAATCCCAAGAATAAATACTTCAAAATTTGTATATTTTATTCAACCAAGATTTTAGAAAATAGTCCTAATGATAAATAAACTTTTACTTATTGTTGAAAAGCTCCATCGAGGTTTTAACAATGTAAATTAAAAGTTTATGCAAATTATTAACATCGTTCCTTAACTTTTGTCCAGTAGCTCATTTCCTTTGTTCCATTTCATCTTTATTTAAAAAAAAAAAAAAACTATTATATAAATTTTTGTAACTTTGTATAATATTTATGCATTAAACACTAATCTTTATTCGGTAAAAATTTCTTTGCTAATCATGCATTACTTTTTAAATAATACACATATTTATGTCTTTGTTGTTTCCGTTCCTTATATTATGGCCGCTACTGAATATATACTCAAATTAATTAAGCTTGAAATTAATTATCTATCCGACCGACCACGAATTTTCGTCAACACACTTCTCACCTGTGTCAGACAAGCCTATAGAATTATTAACAAATATCACATTTAGATTATACATAAACAAGTGATAAACATGGAATTCAAATTTCAAATTTGTATTATTCTAAAGCGCGCACTATATGTACAGTATGAATATGATATCAACATATATATATATATATATATATATATATATATATATATATATATATATATATATTCAGACTCTTCTTAAAGCGAATCGTGTCCTCTCAATCGCTGTGTGTTTATCTAAAGATAAATACGCTTAAAATCACCTTAATCCCTCTCGTAGGCTGAAGTCTTAGTGGTAGAATCTCCGGCTGACGCCAAATCAGCCGTGTTTCAATCTTAGCTAAATAAACGGACGTTTTACATTTTTATATTGGTTGTGTGATTCAGCGAAACAGTCTGTCTGTGGATGACAATATATATATATATATATATATATATATATATATATATATATTCCACATTTTTTCAAACTTTTTTTTTTAATTCCAGCCATCTTCCCTTCCCTTTTTAATTCTGAAAAGAAATTAATTTTAATGAATTTTCCAACCTGCTATTCCGACCTGTAGTGGGCCTACGAGCAATAACATCAATACATGTCAAGCAGTCAGAATCGATCTCTCTGTCAGAGATTTGGAAAACCACTGCAAAGTAATGGGGTGGGGAATATTATTTAAAGGCCTTCAGCTAACTCCCTCACCAACTCACACGCAAAAGTAAATGCATGAGATAAACAGACAAAAAATACGTTTATGTCGAGAATCAAACTCCCTGGAGTGGGGCGCTTCGGGAGAGATGGACCGAACTGTATGAGTGCGTGTTTTGTGTCGAATAGAAATCTCATATGGAGGAGGGGGAAAAAGAGAAAAAGTTGAGAAATACTTAATTGAAAGTGTTGGCAGAAAAGCGAATAAGCAGTCGTCTGCCAAAAGATGGAGGCGGACAGAGACCCACATAGTCATTGCGCATGCGTTCAGTATTTGTGCGCAATATTTATCTATGCATGTTGAATCTGGCTGTCGACGAGTAGATACAAGCATATGCACTTATAATAGGCACAAATGCACGTCCATCTCGAATTGAACAGGCGTCCACATAGATAGGCAGACATTTGCATGCATAGATTTCAATTTAAATATTTCAGTTGGTTGCGTGACATGTTGAAGCTTTTTAACTGGCGTCATTTGTTGCTGATAAAGTCCACAGAAAAGCCAAAGTTTCGAAAACTGATATTCGTTAAAATATTCCCAAATCAAGCATGCATTGAAATTTGGAGCAACACCGTCTTCTAATATCATTTTCTTTTTCAAAATTTGTACTACTGCTGTATTAAAACTGATCTTCATTAATGAATTGAGCACTCTGGCTGCTGGCGTTTGTATACATTTCTCTGCCGTGTCCTCATAACTTATTATAGGATCACTAAATCGATCAGGTTTCGATCCAGGCATGAAAAATCGGATGTCTAGCTATATATATATATATATATATATATATATATATATATATATATATATATCTCTGTGTGTGTGCGTGTGTGCTAGCGCGCATATATATAGAAAAATAGGAAAAAACACGTTAGGTTAATAATCCGATGTTCTTTAGTATTTTAGCTTTTATCTTTTAAAATCAGTGCCCAATACACAAGTTGAGCCTAAATTATAATTATTTTTTTTAAAAAATATGATTCCATCGCTACATAAGAGTTCTCATGTTTCAAAAACAGCACCTAAAAACTTCAACTTAATTATAAAAAGTAAATTGATTTAAAGTATCAAGCCCTGTTTCATCTTCAAGCGACATTTTTTCTAATAACTAATGTTGAAATTTACGCAGTTTTATAAGCATATTCATTTGTAATATTAATTACTATGGAAACGGCTAAAACAATTATTTCAATACAGGTCGTAAGGGTTAACATTATATATATATATATATATATATATATATATATATATATATATATATATATATATTATAAATTAATTGATTTAAAATATGGTTTTTTTTTTTTCTACACAGTTCTAACCATGTTTCAAAATGGAAGCTAAAAGCCAAAATTTAATTTTGCAATTAAATTAAAGACATTAGTTCCATTTCATCCTCAAGCGAATTTTGGAGTAACTTTTAAAATTACTGGGTTTTAAAGACACCGTTCAAATCATAATTCACCTTTCCAAGGTTACAGATAAATTCATTTCAACCAGACGAGGGGTGTTTGCGTGTTCATTATATCTGTATTTTGATGTATCAGTTATTAGTTACGTTTTGGTATTGGGTAGCGATGTATTCTTCAATGAAATCTGACATCCGTTAAATGCATGTCGTCTGGATTTTTTAAGAATTTTATTGTTAACGGCAAAGATTCTTACAGCATTTTTTTTATTTGTATATTTAAAAAAAAATTGGGGGGGATTTAGGTTAGAATACGTTTTATTTAACTACAATTTGAAAAATATTTTCACTTTTAATTTTTAATATACTATATTTCTTTTAAGAGTAAGTAAATGTATTGGAAACAATTTTTTATTTTTATTTTTTTAATTATTTAAGTAAATTTTATGACAATGACGCCAAAAAAAGCTAATTGATTTCACTGGTTTAATAACCTTTTATTTTTTATTTTTTTATATAAACCGAGTAATATCTTGTTTTTCATGTAAGTACAAAGGACATGGGTCATCCTATGGCTTACATCTTCTAGCTTTTCATATTAAATTCATTTTACTGTAGGTGTTTTATTGGATTTCTTTAAGTGCTTTTTATAGGGAGATCTATAGGTTAGAATACGATTTATTTAATTACAATTTTTAAAAGATGTTTAGGTTAGAATTTCTTTTTATTTAACTACAATTTTAAATACAACTTTAAAATATTTTCACTGTTAGTTTTAATAGACTATATTTCTTTTTTCTTTTAAAAAAGTAAATGTATTAGAATTCCTTACAGTAAGTATAATTATTTTTACATATCAAGTATAAGTATGTATATTACTATTGTTAAAAAATTTTATATTTAAATATTATTTAAGTAAAATTTATGACAATTACGGTAAAAATAGCTAATTCATTTCTCTGATTTAGTGAACTTTATTTTTTATCTATTTATTTATTTTTTTTATATACTTAGTAATATATAGTTTCACATGTCTGTACAAAGGACATGGGACATTCAAAGGCCTACATCTTATAGCTTTGCATCATAATTTCATTTTTCTGTAGATGTTTTATTGGATTCCTTTAAGTGCCGGTAGTACTTTGAGAAATGTGTTTTGGTTAGAATACGTTTTATTTAACTACAATTTTAAAAGATGTTTAGGTTAGAATTCGTTTTAACTAAAATTTTAAATACAACTTTAAATTATTTTCACTGTTATTTTAATAGACTTCTTTTGTAGATGTAATAGAATTACTTACAGTATATAAAATTATTTTTTCCATTAAATATAAGTACGTATATTACCAGGTCGCACTTTTTAAATTTATTTTTATTTCTAAATATTATTTAAGGAAAATTTTTGACAATGACGGCATAAAATAGATATTTCATTTCTCTGATTCAGTAAATTTTTGTTTTTTATAAACTTAGTAATATATAGTTTCTCATGTATGCACAAAGGACCTGGGTCATTTAATGACCTACATATTCTAGCTTTTCTTATTAATTTCCATTTTACTGTAGGTGTTTTATTTGATTCTTTTAGGTGCCAGAAGTATTTCGAGAGAGATGATTGATTTTTATAATTATTTAGCCTAAATGAACTTTGATGTTGGTTAAATCTTTTTTTGAACTCATGGCTTGTGCAACCTATATATATATTTATGTTTTCAGGATTTTCAATTGAAGAGATATTGCATTGGTATACTAATGATTCAGTGTGACATTTATTTTGTAGAGGGCAATTTTGAGGGTTTCTACAGTTACATAATTTTTGTTTATTTTCATCAGTTTTTATTTTTATTTTTCCATTGTCTAAATTTTTTGGTTTTGGTATAAGTGTTTATTTAAGATATTAGCATTATGTTTCTTAATAATTTTTTCTAAATTTTCCGTACAGCTGTATCTCAATTTTAGTGTATTTTTTATTGAAAATAGTACCTCGTTTATTTCCACTAGGAAAATGCTTGATTATTAATGCGAGGAATTTTTGTCCTAATTTGTTTTTTACCATTTGGTTTTATGGGGGTGTATACCAAATTATTTTTCTACATCTGTTTTTCCTATGGTTTCAATTTTCATTTTTTATATAAGTTAGTTTTGGGTTTTTGTAGCCACTCTCTTTTAGAGCTATGTTATAGGAATTTATATGCTCATCGAAAATCTTGTCATTTGCTGAATGGTTATTAGAAACTCAACTAACTTCAAAATAGATAGAATTAGAAAGGTTTTATATAAACAAGTTAAAAGCATGGGCTTAAAAATTACAGTTAGTACTAAATTAAAAAAGTGAACCTTCTAGATATGACATTAGAATTAAATGAAAATACATACACACCTTATAAAAAACCCAACATCAATCCTTTATATATACACCCTAAATCAAATCACCCCCCCATCTATAATTAAACATATACCGTTATCTATCAGTAAAAGAATTAGTACAAATTCAGCAAATGACAAGATTTTCGATGAGCATATCAATTTCTATAACATAGCTCTGTATTCGCTCCTTCAAAATGTGTGCCTGGTTCATCACAAAACCTTCACCTCTATAATCAAATCACATGCTGGTGTATGGCTTTCGGTTTCTAGGGTTTGAGCTGCTTGACCCTCGTACGTCGAATACGACGGGAGATTTCTTTAAATATATATATATATATATATATATATATATATATATATAAACGCAATATCCAACCGGGCTTAACCATAAATTTAACAATATAGATAGTAGTAATATACAACACTACAAATCAAGCTCTACCCACATTTCTCACCCACACAAGACAGACATGCTTAAGGAGGTGTTGAGGCCTCACACTTATACACAAACTCACACGAATATACACACTTACACACATCATACTTACTCGCTCCCTATTGAGCCAAATGATAACACACACCCATAGTAATATACACGCTTACACACATCATACTCACTCACTCCCTAAGAACCAAATAACACACACACACACCTAACAGAGACACATTCCCTTTCCGGGAACCAATAAAATGACTAAGGGTATTAAGAGTAGCATAGATCCATCCAGCTCTTATCTCAAATAACAACTTAAAAGAGACTGTTTGACCAACGTAAGGTCTGACCAAAATTCAGGTTAAAAAACAACAAAAAACAAAAACAAATGAAAACTGCAGACAAAAGTTCATTTTCTCCATCAAGACATTCATTTCTGTAGTTCACTGCTACCAGCAAGGAGAAAATTATTTTTCTCCTGATGATGGCCATGTTGGCTGAAACTAGTCGAGGAATCTAAATGAAATAATAATAAAAACGAAGGAATATTAATATACCACCCAGTGGTTCTGAAGATTTTAATTTTTTAATATTTTTTTTGTTCAATATATATATATATATATATATATATATATATATATATATATATATATATATATAATTAGAGATAAGGATAATCAGCCTCCAAAAGGGTCTGTCTAAAATTGCACACTGGAAACCAGAGTGCTCGATGCCATAAAAAATGAGCTTTAATATATTTTAAGTCAAGGGAACATTGACCGGCCACAACTGTCAATTTCATGCTCTTTTATACATTTACCAGGCTGCAGTTCGTAAAATAGGCATTCATATACTACCATATGAGTCCAAGATGGTGCCTGAACCAAACTTGCCAATCCGGTCAAGATCAAAATAGCGAAAAAAAAAAACAAAATAAATAAAACAAACAATCAAACAAACAAACAAAAATACCCAGAGTAGGTTTGCCGGTGTGGTGAAAAAGTGCTCAATGTCATAGGGAAATTTTTTTTATGTTATCTTCTCTCCTTCTTTGCTTGTATCTTCTCATTCTTACCCTATTCCCTTCCAATGTTTGTTACTGATGTGGACTTGTTAGGGCCAGAAATAAAGATGCAAGAAAGGAATTGAGTTAAACAAATATATTAACAGAAACAGTAATACAAACTTATAAAAACGAGCAAGAATGTTAAATCCGACTGTCAGAGCTGATTGCTGGAAACTTCCCTCTCCAAATGGCAGTAACTGCTCCTATTTATATCTGGGAGAGACCATGCGTGCGTTATGGTAAATTACCATAGCATTAACCTATCCGGTCATGATCAAAATAGCCTAAACCATAAAGAAAAAAAAAACACCCGAAAAGGCTTACCGGTGTAGCAAAAAAAGTGCTCAAATTCATAGGGAAAAAATAGCACCACGGTCGAGGGGCTTACAACTTCAAGCCAAAATGTGCACTAAAAATACCGGGCCACTAAAATTTATTTTAGGCTATTATGATCTTGTCCGGATAGGTTACCCTCCATCTGGTGAGTTTGATTGGCTTACCATCCTGGAGTTGCCTGGTGGTATAAAGGTTCTGTTTTGCAAACCACTGCTATACCGACTGCCTGATGAGGGTAATTGCATAGGTGGGAAGTTCGGGTACTAACATTTTGTCGATATCACCGATATGGAACTTGGACTAATAATGGAAGCTCGGCTTCGGTGGTACCATCTGGCTACATCGACTAAGTCTGAGTTAAGAGAGTCGACGTAGGTCTCTTAGGTTGTCTAAGTTTCCATTCGATCGTTTACTCGGAGCATAGGCTCGTCCGAGTTCGTGTAAGCTTATATAAGCCTATGGTTGTGATGGCTGATTCTTGGAATTTGAGCGCCTCATTATTTGTTAAACGAGATTTCCAGAACCAGCTGCTTATAAAGCTACAGCGGGAATTAACGGAGGCTGTTGGAAATATGTGGTGGGAAAATTTAAAATCCAATATTAGGTTGTTTGCTGATAATTATACTCGTCTGTTTAATCTATCTAGGTTAGCAGCACAAACAGTCTGTGAGGCAAATGTTGATCAGGCGATTAAATCCCGTGATAGTGGGGACGTAGGTTTATCTGGACGGTGGGAGCAACCTGTAATTTATCGGTTATTTTTTAATTATATATTTTGAGATCAGACCTAGTTCAGTTTTAAATTACTAAATTACTAAATACAACCTGTACTAATCTAAGGAAAGATTCGTCGGACTCCATCTAAATGTTTGTCAATAATTGTCATAATGGAAGAGATACATTTATCCAATTGGATATAATAGATTTCTATTCCTTCATCTCCAGGAATCTCTTGGTAAATTGTATTAACTTTGCAAAAAACTATGTGGTGATCACGGATGAGAAAACTAACATCATGAAAACAACTCGGAAATCATTTCTAGCTCTTAAAAATTTCACCTGGACTGTCTTAATGACAAATTTTGATGTCCCTATGGGTGCATATAATTCAGCCCAGGTTGCTGATTTAGTATGTATTTATATTTTAAATACCTATAGTAGAATAGTAGATCCTAAACAAATAGGCCTATACAGGAATGATGGTCTCATTTTCATCCTGAATTGTAATGGTCCACTAAACGCGAAGATACAAAAGAAAATCATTAGTCTTTAAATTACTAGGGTTAGGATTGAGATTTCCTCCAACCATAAAATAGATGATTATCTAGACATCACACTTAATTTCAATAATAAAACGTTTAAACAATACCATAAAGATAATGAAACCACCCTCTGTATTAATGTTAATTCTAACCACCTCAAATGCCAGTGAAACATACCCACCACTCTCGGTACTAGGATTAGTCGATTATCATCCAACATAAAAATCATACTTATTGTGTGTGTGTGTGTGTGTGTGTGTGTGTGTGTGTGTGTGTTCGTTTATATATTGGATCGGATTTCCTACGTTTTTCAACCGATTTCAACAAAACTTCACAGGACTACGTAAAATTACCTTGCGGTGGTTCTGACAGCGCCAAAAGTTGGAAAACACAATTGTTTTTGCACGAAATCAATATGAAAACACGATTAAGAGGCATCACTGTCGCCAGAATGAAAGGGGCACAACTCATATCGAGTTATACTTACTATAAAACCTAGGTTGTTTGTGTGTGTGTGTGTGTGTGTGTGTGTGTGTGTGTGTGTGTGTGCGTGTGTTCGTTTATATATGGGATCGGATTTCCTACATTTTTCAACCGACTACAACAAAACTTCACTTTATTTTTGGCGGGTAGTGTTTCTTATTGTCTTGCACACTTTTTTCTTTATTTTTACATTCAGAATGCTTTAAAAATTGCATTTACAAGACAATTGTTTATAATAAAATTCTATTCAATCGGTAGACTCATAACGATTGAAAACAATGTTTTTGTTTGACCAATTCGTGAAAAAAAAAACTAATTAAGACATGCGTGTCCGTCAACCTTAAACAATAATCTTTGTCAATTTTATTTTTCAGTCTTTATGATGGTCAATACTTGATCTATCTCTTACTGTTACATCCCCGGGCAACGCCGGGCTCTACTGATAGTCTTTAATAAAATAAAAAAATAGTATGAAAATACTCTCCAAAAAGGGGTTTTAAAAATAGTTTATCCTATACACACACTATAAGTGACACAGAAACATGTAAAATGAAATTTAGACACAGAAAAAGAAAAAAATATGTTTCAACACCCATTTCTGCAGTCAAATATTAATATCGGACAGTATTTTCTAAAGTTAATAAATAGACACTTTCAAAAAATGACCCTCTAAGTAAGATATTCACTAGGAAAAAGATTATCATTAGCTACTTCTGTACCAACAACATGTATAATATTATCAACACACACAATAACCATATTTTAAGAAAGTTCCATAGGATAAACAACAAACCTTCTCTTGAACCCTCCTGTAATTGTAGATCTAAATAAAATTGTCTAGTAGAGGGAAAATCCAGATCTGTCAGGGTTGTATATCAAGCGATCATTTCACCACAAAATAATATGAAAAATTATAATTTTTACACTGGATTTTTTTCGGGGGAATGGACATCATCTGCTGAGGTATAATCATTTGGGTGCAGATCCAGGATGGGGGTTCTCTCGAGATCACACACACACACACACACACACACACACACACACACACACACACATATATATATATATATGAAAATTGCTCCAATTTAACTAGTAGAGAAGACAATATTTATGAATAAAAATGACAATAGGAAAACTGGTAATTGCTGACGCGTTTCGTCCAATGTAGACTCTATCAAAGCAAAATACAAAATCTTAAGTCCACATTGGACGAAACACGTCAGCAATTACCAGTTTTCCTATTGTCATTTTTATTCATATATATATATATATATATATATATATATATATATATATATATATATATATATATATATATATATTGTATATTTAGGTTTTTATTCATGCAAGTTTGGTTGAAGCAATCATTGTTATTTTATTTACTGTGGCTGGGTATTTTTTTTTGTATCCGGGCCGAATTTGAACATAAATTTTTCAATATCTTCCGAGCACTTTCGGCTCGGTTGTTTGTGCTCATGAGAAATAAATATAATTAGAATTATTTATGTAAGCGGAGATTATGGATAAGTTTTAAATTAAGATTAAGAATACCCTAAAATTTAAGATTAAGAATAGCCCAAAACATTATTTACATTATTCGGACTATTTTCCTCAGCTTTATTGCCATATTTATAACAACGTTTCGGCCGTTGTACTCTCCGGACTTCTCCAGATGGTTGGAATGTAGTACTGAACCCTTTATTTCGCTCGCTGGCGTAGACTGTTCTAGTTCCACGTGCCATGTCTAATGGATGTCAGTTATCAGTTATCTCCTTAAAGACACATGGCGCAGTGGATAAAGGCGTTGGTTAGATCCAGTGACAAGACCTAAAGAGTGTGAGTTCAATACCCGGCTAAGGCAGTGGAGAACTTTCAGTGGGGAATTAACAGGAGATAACTGACATCCATTAAACATGGCAGGTGGAACTAGAACAGTCTACCCCAGTGAGCGAAATAAAGGGTTCAGTTCGACATTCCAACCACCTGAAAATTGCCAGAGTGTGAAAGGGCCGAAACGTTGTGATAAATATGGCAACAAAAATGAGGACAATATTCCGAATAATGTAAATAGTGTACATAATACCTCATCTCAGAAATATAGACAGATACTAAAGGGCCGAAACGTTGTAATAAATATGGCGACAAAGATGAGGAAAATAGTCCGAATAATATAAATAGTGTACATAATACCTCACCTCAGAAATATAGACAGATACTGAAAGGCTGAAACGTTGTAATAAATATGGCGACAAATATGAGGACAATAGTCCGAATAATGTAAATAGTGTACATAATACCTCATCTCAAAAATATGGACAGAAACCCAAAATATATACCCAAAATTTAAGGATTAGGAATAACCCAAATATATACCAAATATTACGTTTATTCTATTCAGAAATCTTTTACGTTTTCTCAAATCCTTTACGTTTTGTGATTTTTTTGTTGTTGTTATAGAATGATGAAAGTTCTGCTGTCGAAAAGATCCGACATGTTGTGTCAGAAAAGTGCTACATTAATTCTTGCTGTTTGCCGTTAAGGAGGCCAAAATTGACCAAAGGGTTTCATATATCCCGCCTGGGTAGCAGCAAGACAGGCTGTGATTGGATGGTTTTTATGCCAATCCTGAAGTCCCATGCATGGAGGGTTCGGCATACTAAACAGCGCCTTAAACATTACTGCGGCTATATATGTATTTGAGTGTCGTGTGAGTATGTAAATCTCTCTCTCTCTCTCTCCCTGTGTCTCTCGCTTTCTTCTCTCTCTATATATGCGTGTCATATAGGAAGAAAATGAGTAACTGCCGACACCGATGTCTCAACGTGACACTCCGGACTTTGGAAAACATGTTTTCTGCCAGGTGTGTAAATAGCAGTGTCAGGCTACTGACTTCAGTGATTATTGAGTGGCACTTGTATGGAACTATCCAGTCGAATTAGTGTGAATTATTGTGCATCGATGATTTGGGTTTTGATTTAGGGTTTGCCGAGAGTTAAGACGAGCCGTGCTACTAACAAAGTATTCACTGAAATGGTTAATTACCTTTGATTTTTTACTTCTTTGTTCTTGTTAAGTATTTATTTTTTGACGTACGTCCCCCTCTCGTTCGGGTGTCGCCGCTCCAAACGTGACGTCCGCCTGTCTGCGTCAGTCGTGCTATCCCGTCCTGTGACGACCAGTTGGCTTGGTATTGGTCGCGGCACCCAAATGTGACGTTCCAATCTTTTGGTGATTCGGATGGGAATCTGGTTAGATTCGATATCAGCCTCGTCGTTCCCAACTCGCCTCCAACGTCTGGTTACCGAAGTAACTACTTTGACCTGCAGTTTGCCTACTCACGTTGTGAATTGATCTAGGTAGACGAAATCAATCAGTCGCTGGTGCCGTAATGCAAGCTGAGTTCGAATAAGGGCGATATCGCACAAGTATATGCAAAAGAAAATAAAATAATAACTCGAAAAGTTCAAATGTGTTAAAAAGGATAACAATATTTTACATCTGGTTGCTGAATATAGGACTACGTCTTTCTCCCAAAACCGCTATATGGATGCGTGACACGTTGTTTTTGTTAGGCAAATCTTAACATCTTAAGTTTTCTGTTCTTTAAGAAACTGGTTCTTGGTGTGTCTTCAGGCGATATTCGTAAAACTTGTTTTGGTGGTATGAGTCTAAGTCGTTCTTCAAAAATAAATTGTTCTTGGATTGAAGATGAGTCGGAATTGCGTGAATCTTTCAAGCTAATGCGTGGTGGGTCTTCAGAGCTCTCAACTTAATCTCGAAAAAACTGAACTCGACTGGAACTCAACTGATTTTCGCTAGCTGCGACTTTGCTTATATGGACGCCGACCAAAACCGGGGTGGGCTTTGTTGGGGTTTGAAGTTCCTTGATAATTCCAAATCCACAATCCCCTTCTTTTGTTTTCGGTCAGGAAAAATTTATCATTTCCATTTTTGGAAGTCTTCTCTTACTCCCACCTTTTTCTGTTCTCATATGGGTATCTCACCTTACCCTCAGAAGGCGTCAACGGTTTTCCCACTCCTTCGCAGTAACATCTCATACCTATCCTCTCAATGGGTGGTAGCAGGCTTCCCCCTCTGCATTACATGATCACCTCCGCCTGGCTCTCGTTAACATTCATCCAATGGGCGTTCAACCGGGTGGGTGTAACCAGACTAGCCTTGTTTTTAAAAAAAATATCTTGCTCAAAAAAAAAAAATAATAATAATCTCCTCTTTCTTCCTTTTTCCTATTGCTTTTCTTTCTTTTCTTTCTCTCTTCTTGTCTGGCCGCTAACAGAACAATACGACCCGTAGTGTGATAATCTCAATTCTTATCCCAATGTCACTTTCATATGGAATTCGTCAATCAGATTTTCGCCAGCACCAAGTGGCTGGTCAACCAGACACAATCACTTTCCGGCGCCAACAATTGATACGATGAAACGACTTCGCCATTTTCTGATAATATTGTTTCGCTGTCATAGTCAAATTTCAGCACAACCCAGATGTCTTTTCTCTCAATGACACCCTCCCATCGACAAAGACTTAACCTAGGGTTAGGTTCTCTTTGTGTGTGGTCAGGACATTCTTATTTCTCGGTCAACGGAAAATCTTTTCCCGATAATATAAGTTCGCCACAATGACAATTTTATCTATTCAAAACTCTGTATCTGGTTATTTGGGCCACCTGGAATTTGTCAATTAGCTTTTCGACAATGGCCATAAAAATTTTCACCATTCTTCATTATCAAAATAACATCGCTAAATGCCCCTTTTATGATGGCTTTCCTTTATCATCTAAGTTTCTCGCCTCTCTTTTTCTTTCTTTTTTTCTTCCTTTTTCCTTGCAGCCCTAAATAGTGTCACAATTTGCTGTTTTAATTAAATACTGATTTATTTCACATTGAAGTCTTGAGTTATACATAATCATTACAGGCCAATGTGCATCACAAAATATCTATCTATCTATCTATCTATCTATCTATCTATCTATCTATCTATTGTATATTAATTATTTGCTCTGTAATAATAAATACATTGAGGTCTTTTTGTGGATCAGTTTTAATATTTTATATTACTAGGAACCACTTTGATCATATACCAACGCATTTTTTACTTTAATACATACATACCTACATACATACATATATATATATATATATATATATATATATATATATATATATATATATATATTTCATGAAAGGTTTTCACACGGAGGAATCAGATAGAGATAGGATTTTTTTAACAATATGATTTCCACAAGAAAATACACCGTCTACAAAATATCTGCCGGTGAATAATCCTCATTTCTCTGTTTATTCCTCTGTTCGTTGATGAAGGACACAGGCGTGTCCGAAAATTCCAGACTTAAAACTTTTCTTTCCGTGCTTCATTTCTGTCATATGGTTAATAATTAATATTTGACAAACGTTTATCGTAATGATTATATTGGTATCTTTTCGTTTGTCCTTGTTTTATTAACTAAACTATCTATTTTACATATTATAAGAAGCACACGTTCACCATCTTTTTCTGATTATGTATATATATATATATATATATATATATATATTATAACATTTTTATGTATATATATTCTTTTTATACATACAAATATTTAAGTAAATGCTCTTTTTCTAATAAACAGTATTAATAATATTTATCGGCCTGAATGTCCGAGAGGTTTTCATAGAAAATATCCGTCCTCCGACAAGAATCGAACCTGCATCCTATACGGAACCGTCATATAGCCTGACGTGCCTTAACCGATTGAGCCACAGAGGATCGTTCAGTTAGCAAGTTCGATTTTACTGCTTTTAAACTACAATCTTCCATGAATCTCTCACGTACGTTCATATTTGCTCAATGCGTATCCAAATCTAAACAAATGACGTCACACATTATGAAATGAACAAAGTCCGACAATTATTTCTAAACATTTTTATGTCTATATATATATATATATACACACACACACACACACACACACACACACACACACACACACACACACATACATATGTGTGTGTGTCTGTGTTTTCGCTACATAATGAAAATCTAACAAATTAACGCTTTGCTTCTATAACTTCAGGATAATTCGCTTTCTTATGAATTCATAAATCATAAGAAGCGCTTAAATAAACTCTAATTTCTTTTCGCTCGATCCTACTTGACACACCTGACACTAATGTGATTTTAACCTTTCAAACATCATTTCGTCAAAACAAAAAGCTTTTAAATGCAAATAGAATGCCACACGGGATAAGAGTATTTTTGTAAACTGTGCATAATAAAATCCTAAAAAAAATGTTTGCCATTTGTATTCTATTAAGAATCAACCATGCATCAACAATTCCGAGATGATCAAGGGCAAGTAACTCCGATGTGACTCTGTTGCATAATGGACGTTTATTCTTCGCTTATATTTCAGAAATAAATTTGTGTGATCCCAATATGCTTTGAATACACCTGGGATCGAAATGCCAGAATGTGCCACATTTAAATCCAATTCATTCATTCTTTTGTTGTTTCTCTGGTGTGTGTGGAAATGGGGTGTGGGGTGTGTGTGTGAACATTCAGAAATTCACACGCGAGCGCGCTTGCAAACTTAGAATTGCAGAGAACATCGACGCAAGCAGGCTGGTTTTATGGTTATATATATATATATATATATATATATATATATATATATATATATATATATATATATATATATATATATAAATGCACATATGCGTGTTGGGATTGCTTGTAACAATTAAGAAATATCCGGATAATCTTTTATGCTTGTCGCTATCACGAAATATAATCTATCTATCTATCTATCTATCTATCTATCTATCTATCTATCTATCTCAAGTCTATTCATATGTATTTATTTTATGTATGAATTTTCATAAAAGTAGTTATATGCACAGATCTGACTAAAATCAAATAAAAAACAATTATTTTTTCTCTTTCATATATATATATATATATATATATATATATATATATATATATATATATATATAATAGCGTTCACACCGTGCTGTTAGTAATAATAATAAAACTTTCGAGTAGCATCGAGTGATGAGGAAAATATAGAATTCTTGTTATCGTATATATATATATATATATATATATATATATATATATATATATATTGATTCAAGATGACGTGCAATTGCCAATTCGATGAATATAAATGTATGAAGAATTACTTTACTACTTTTATGTCGAAGCCTTAATCTATCTATCTATCTCAATTTGCTGATATCTATCTATCTATCTATCTATCTATCTATCTATCTATCTCAGTCTGTTAGCAAATAATGCTTACAGCCATGATCGCATGTATATACCAGCTGCTGTAACCTTTAATATGCGGTTGGTGTAATTGATAATGGCTAGGAATTTTAATCGCTTAGCGGAGTTCTAATTCCCGTTGGGTTTGTTATATTCACTTGGGGATAGTATAAATCAATCCCTTGTTCCCTTACATATGGGGCAGTTAGTAAGGTTTGTATCACTAAACTATTATCTTAAAAATATTTCTTACACAATAAACGACAAATGGCTGATAAACCTTAGGAAACTATATTTATCCAACTATCTATATTAATATGTTCGTAATATACAGCAGTCAGTTCGTTTGTATCTATCTATCCCAGTCTGTTCATATCTATCTATCTATCTATCTATCTATCTATCTATCTATTTACAGGTATACCTCACCCTACGTCGTTAATTGGTTCCAGACTTGAGTCGAAATAACCACACTATAAAGCACAAATAAGCACTGCCTATTGCATATTACAGTATTTATAATATGTACGTACCGTATTCTGAATGAAATACTTCATCAGCGATATAGCCTTACGCTTTTACCATTAGCAATGAAAGAACGATCTGGCAATTCTTTCCAATATAAATCAGTTTCGTCAACATTAAAAATCTGTTCAGGAAGAAAGCCGTTTTCTTCCATGAACTTAGGCAATACTTTAGGAAAATCAGCTGATGCTTGTTCGTCAGCTGATGCACTTTCACCTTCCTTCTTAATAGAGTGATAATACTTAATAGACAGAAACACAGATTCACAGATGTTTTCGTATTTCGTTCTCTAGGATTTATGATGGTTATATTAACATTTACTGTAAATGTACGTATTTTAATATGATTTTATATACTTTTATTCTTATTTGTTGTACAGTAACAGGATTTTATGTGCTTTTAACACATTTCTAGTGATATTATGACTTCAGTATTTGTGGCGGACAGACGTAAAGTCGAATAAAATGACTTAAACTTGATTTTTATTTTTCCATACATTTTTGACAAACGACGTATAATCGAGAACGACTTAAATCGAAACGACGTAAACCTATCTATCTATCTATCTATCTATCTATCTATCTATCTATCTATCTAACCCAGTCTGTTCATATTTATCTATGTATGTATGTATCTATTTGTAATAGGAATAATAATTCATATATTTACAAACGCATATACATTTATGCAATGAGTACGCTTGGTCTGTAGTATTTGGAAACCTTTTCGTCATATTTATTTGTTAGCTACAGAGTAGCGCTTCCCCGATATTTTTGTTTATTTTGCAATGTTCCCAAGACCACTTGGCCATTTCCCTCCCTTTTCATCCAATTTTCTTTTGTTTATTAAGGATTCAGGTCCAACAACCGATTCTGTAAATGTATAGACATTACCTTCTTGGTAAATATACAAAACCTTTTTGGTCCTGCTAATTGCTCAGTCGGTGGCGTCGATATCAGGAAGATTATAATCTTTTTGAAAATCCAGCTCAAAGTATAAATGCTGAATTTGCAGAAATCGAATCATTTCGGGCTACATGTTTTTCATTCAATAAAATCACCTTGGTACATTCTCTCATTAATCAATATAATTATCAGTGACATCAATCGATGTTCATTATATATAAAATATTGTTTGTTTTATTTCATGTTCATTCATAACGTAGAAGATCATGTCTCTCCACATATTCCTTTTAATCTATTATATCTGTGAATTTTGTGGGATGGACAATTATCGCATGCTGTTACAATTTCGGACAATTTCGCTGTTACATGATTTGGACAATTTCGCTGTTTCAGGATTTGAACAATTTCGCTGTTACACAATTTGAACAATTTCGCTGTTCCGCGATATGGACAATTTCGCTGTTACACGATTTGGACAATTTCGCTTTTACACGATTTGAACAATTTCTCTGTTACAGGACTTGAACAATTTCGCTGTTACGCAATTTGAACAATTTCGCTGTTACGCGATATGGACACTTTCGCTGTTACGCGATTTGGACACTTTCGCTGTTACGCGATTTGGACAATTTTGCTGTTGCGTGATTTGGACAATTTCGCTGTTACACGATTTGGACAATTTCGCTGTTACACGATTTGAACAATTTCTCTGTTACAGGACTTGAACAATTTTCGCTGTTACACAATTTGAACAATTTCGCTGTTACGCGATATGGACACTTTCGCTGTTACGCGATTTGGACACTTTCGCTGTTACGCGATTTGGACAATTTTGCTGTTGCGCGATTTGGACAATTTCGCTGTTACACGATTTGGACAATTTCGCTGTTACACGATTTGAACAATTTCTCTGTTACAGGACTTGAACAATTTCGCTGTTACACAATTTGAACAATTTCGCTGTTACGCGATATGGACACTTTCGCTGTTACGCGATTTGGACACTTTCGCTGTTACGCGATTTGGACAATTTTGCTGTTGCGCGATTTGGACAATTTCGCTGTTACATGATTTGGATAATTTCTCTGTTACACGATTTGAACAATTTCTCTGTTACAGGATTTGAACAATTTCGCTGTTACACAATTTGAACAATTTCGCTGTTACGTGATATGGACAATTTCGCTGTTACGCGATTTGGACAATTTTGCTGTTACGCGATTTGGACAATTTCGCTGTTACATGATTTGGATAATTTTGCTGTTACACCCGGTATATGAGTCTAGATCTGACAAGGCAATTTAAGACCATGCTCTTGAATCCTGCTTTTACCTTTTTGGTTTGTAACATTTTGTGGTGTTTTTACGAAACCGGCCCAAGTACAACCTATTCTGTTTCCATCTTTATCGAAGATATAAAAAGTAAATACTGCGTGGGGATAACCTGTGATTATCGATATTCTTACTAAAGTAATGTTATAAATGAGAAAATGTTATTCCATTCCGAGGTGTTCGATCAGATCCTGCGGTGTATATTAAACGTAGATATACCAGCTTCTTCCCACTTACGTTAGTCTTAAATCTGTGTAAGTGGAAATTTTAAACTTTGCGCGCGGCAGTGTAAACATTTTGGCTAGGTAAAAGTTAAAACGCCCGCCTGTCGTGACATCGGAATTGTGTTAATTCAACTGTTCATCCCTGGTCGAAATGATTGTCAATATAAATGTCATCTGGATCTATCCATCTTTCGTATATGGTTCCCTCTTGGAGCCTGATGATTGCAAAATTGCATGAAACTGACATTAACTCTATAGCCCTTCATGATTGCCAATAGTAATACATAGGAGAAACCTTGAGGATTTTCAATTAAAGATAATATGAAAACAAAACATCTATCTATCTCAGTTTGTTCATATCTATCTATCTATCTATCTATCTATCTATCTATCTATCTATCTATCTATCTATCTTTTCCTGCTCATATCTATCTATCTATCTATCTATCTCACTCTGTTCATATCCATCTATCTATCTATCTATCTATCTATCTATCTATCTATCTATCTATCTATCTATCAGTTAAAACATCTGCCTGTCGTGACATCGGAATTGTGTTCATTCAACCGTTCATCCCTGGTCGAAATGATTGTCAATATAAATATCATGTGAATCTATCCATCTTTCACATATGGTTCCCTCTTGGAGCCTAATGATTGCAAAATTGCATGGAACTGACATAACTCTATAGCCCTTCATGACTGCCAATAGTAATACATAGGAGAAACCTTGAGGATTTTCAATTAAAGTTCATATAAAAGCAACATAGATCATTTGCAAAACATATATTCAGTACATTAATTGCTCAACGTAATAGGTCTGATCATAATTCCGATTTAAAAATGTACTTTAATTCAAAGGGAATGCGATTTACTAACGCTAAAATGTCTAGCATTTGCACTGACGATTACATCATCCATGGTAAAATTGCATCTAGATTGCTATATTTCACCATTCGTGGAAGATCTGTTATTACTATGTTGGATACTTAAAAGCAAACGTGATAAAGATGTAGCAAGAAAATTGAATGAGATCGGATAGATTATGTGTCCAGACACGTCTGATAAGAAAAAGAAAAAGAAATTCCTCACAATTGCACATATAAAATTCCATCAACGAAAACATTACTTTACTCCGATGACTTTCTTCTAGAGGACGAAACTCCTTGCATAGACTGTTTTCCACTTTGTCATTCATCTGCCTAATACTGTTCTCATATAGAAAAAAAAATTATACATCATATATATATATATATATATATATATATATATATATATATATATATGATGATGATCCATTTTTCTCTCGATCAGAGCTGCTGTTAACCATTGATCTTAGGAAGCGGTTATATACAGTCGACAGTTTAAATATTTCGGGACGGGTTTGACGCCATGCTCGGCATCCATAGGAATATGTCAATCAGACGTGATGATACGTATTAAGAAAATCTTTCAGATTTTTCACATAACTCACATTTACTAATTTATCGGGAAAGTTGAGAGAGGGAATAATCTAGCCATCGTATTTATAAGGCGTGTCGGCTAGTGATTTTGAAAATAGAATCTGAGAAGTAAGTTCAAGTTTCGTTTTAGGTAGATTATTATCTATTTATGTTTATGATCTTGTAAAAGACAGCTTTCGTTTCTTTCTGCACTCTCTCTCTCTCCCTCTCTCATTTTCCGATCCATTATCCAAAATACACCCTAGAAATCCTCCCAGGATTCATCATTGGCGGCCACAATCTTAACAACCTAAGATACGCAGATGACACAGTGCTGATAGCAGACACGGAAAAGGAATGACAAAAGGTAACGATGGAAAGCGAGAAGAAGGGACTAAGCATAAACTACAAGAAGACAGAATGCATAGTCATCAGTAAAAAGATGAGCCCAAAATGTAATTTACAGGCTGGGGACACTAAAATGAAGCAGGTGGGGAAATTTAAATATCTGGGAAGTGTTCTAACAGAGGCCCGAAAATGCTGCACTGAGATTCGAAAACGTATTGGGATGGCCAAAGACGCATTCCAAAAGCTAAGCAGTGTAGTGTCAAGTGTGTGCCACGGTCGTTAACAGAAGACGACATTGTTTTAACCTTGAACTTTAATACTATTATGATGACGTTCGGATTTCAAAAGTAGCTCCTACGTTTGAAATCCGAGCGTTACTAAATTTCATGCATTTGCGGTACGTTGGAGAAGGACCGAGACTAAATTGAAAGGCAATTCAAGAATTAATAGCGCTGCATTTTCAAATGCATCCATACTTACCACCCAGCTCCAACTTTTTTTTCACTTCCCAACTTATTTGTCCGTTGTAGCTCTTAACAAAGTTTGTCTTTCCTTTATTTCTCTTAAATCCTGTTCCGCCATCGATTTACTCAAGCTTATCAAATATGTTACGCATTGCTTTCATCTGTGCCTCTTTCTCACAATCTTTCCTGTGTCTATCAGATTTACCAATTTCTCGTTCCTCATCATTGACTTTGCCAGCTGGGCGCCCCGAGATGCGATCATGTTTTGCGCGCTAGTCTGTTTTAGTTTGTTCGTTTTATAGCATATCAACATCCTTATGGGTCATTTAATGGCGAAATTTAATTTTTGTGGGGAGCAATATTAACTTTAAAAAAAATGTATTACTGGTAACATTTGGTAATATTTATTTATTTTTTTTTTTAAATTTTACAAAAATATGTTGCTGGTAATATCTATTTATTTTAATTTTTTTTAATTTTTTTACAAATATGTATTACTGGTAATATCTAGTGGTTTTAAATTTTTAAAAACTTTTTTGCAAAAATTTATTACTAGTAATATTTATTTAATAATAATCTAGATAAGAGTTTTAGGTTTTCGTAAGTTGTCCGTAGGTTCCATCAACGTTTTTGGTTTTCTTTAATATATATATATATATATATATATATATATATATATATATATATATATATATATATATATATATATATATATATATATGTGTGTGTATATGTATATCTTTTCTTAATATATATATATATATATATATATATATATATATATATGTGTGTGTGTGTGTGTGTGTATGGGTTTCTTTAACATATATATATATATATATATATTCTTTAATATATATATGTGTGTGTATGTATGAGTGTATGTATGTATATTATATGAAAAAGATTACTTAACTTTTAAATATCAATTTTAGCCTGAATTGAAGGTATATATATATATATATATATATATGTGTGTGTGTGTGTGTGTGTGTGTGTGTGTGTGTGTGTGATGTATGTATGTATGTATATGGTTTTCTTTAATATATATATATATATATATATATATATGGTTTTCTTTAATATATATATATACATATATATACTTTAATATATATATGTGTGTATATGTGTGTATGTAATATTATATGAAAAGATTACTTAACTTTTAAATATCAATTTTAGCCCGAATTCGAAGTTTCTTTGTAAAATTTCCAATCTTCAGGTGTTTCTGGTCTTAAATGATATTTTTAATAACCTTTAAAACCAGAAACCCCTGAAAACTGGAAATTTTATCCAGAAACCTCGAAGTAGGGATGTAATTGATATTTAAACGTAACGTAATCTTTTAATATAATATAATTGACACTCTATTTTTAATATTATTTTAATAGTTTTAATATCGTGCACTATATATCACAACATCTGCTGTCAATGAAATCTTATATATATATATATATATATATATATATATATATACCACAAACTCTAAATCTACCACAAATTCTAACTGTAGAAGTCATAATATAATTTACCTATTAGAATGCACACTATGCCAGAAACAATATGTGGGGAAATCTGAATGGTCCTTTCATTACAGAATTAATAATTATTGGAATCGGATTAAGTCGGCTCCCTACGAAAGATTATTGCCTGTAGAATAGCATTTCCACCTAGAGAAACAAGATTTTAAAAGCCATGCAAAAGTCACTATAATTGAAAAAATAGAAATAGAAAGAAGAAATAATCTTAGAAAAATACTAGAGGAACATGAAGACAAATGTATTTTGCACCTCAAAACATTTCGTCTAGACGGGCTTAACCACAAATTTAACAACATATATAGAATTAATACGCAACCCCATAAATCAAGCTCTAACCACATTTCTTACCCACACAAGACAGACATGCTTGCGGAGGTGTTGAGGTCTCATATTTATACACACACTCACACGAATATATACACATGCTCTCATCACACACACTCCCAAAAAACTAAAAGATAATATATACTTAACACACATCCCATTCCCAGCAACCAATAAAACTGTCAAAATGGCCAAGGAGGGAATTCTTAAAGCCAGGAATCTCCCATCCTTTATCTTAAAAACAACTGAAAAGAGGCGGTTTAACAAACGTAAGGACTGAACAAAATTAACAATAAAAAACAAATGAAAACTACAGATAAAGTGTACTTTCTTCATTCACTCCTGTAGTTCACTGCCGCAAAAAAGCAAGGATATTTTGTCCTCTTGATGATGTCCATGTTGGCCGAAACTAGTTGAGGAACCTAAATGAAATAATAAAACATATATAATTAATATATACAACCCAGTCTGTCTTAAAATTAAAATTATTTAATATTTTTTTATTTTTTCAAACCATATATATATATATATATATATATATATATATATATATATATATATGGGGATTACATAACTGTGGAAACGGCTGAAAGAAGGGAAGTTCATCTGGATAAGAGACTGAAAAAAGGGAAGTTCATCTGGATAAGAGACTGAAAAAAGGGAAGTTCATCTGGATAAGTGACTGAAAGAAGGGAAGGTCATCTGGATAAGTGACTGAGACAGATCAAAAGACATATGCTGAAAGAAGGGAAGTTCATCTGGATAAGTGACTGAAAGAAGGGATGTTCATCTGGATAAGTGACTGAAAGAAGGGAAATTCATCTGGATAAGTGACTGAGACAGATCAAAAGACATATGCTGAAAGAAGGGAAGTTCATCTGGATAAGTGACTGAAAGAAGGGAAGTTCATCTGGATAAGTGACTGGAAGAAGGGAAGTTCATCTGGATAAGTGACTGAGACAGATCAAAAGACATATGCTGAAAGAAGAGAAGTTCATCTGGATAAGTGACTGAAAGATGGGTAGTTCATCTGGATCAGTGACTGAGACACGGTTCGTCACAGAGAAGCATTAACGTTGGCGAGGACGTTAAAATTTCGATACATAAACAGCGAGGCATTTCCAGGAGAACTAGAAATCTTCCCAGGATTCATTATTGGCAGCCACAATCTTAACAACCTAAGATACGTAGATGACATAGTGCTGATAGCAGACACGGAAAGGAAACTACAAGAAGACAGAATGCATGATGATCAGCCAAAAGATGAGCCCAAAATGCAATTTACAGGTCGGGGACACTAAAATCAACTAGGTGCGGAAATTTAAATATCTGGGAAGTGTTGTAACAGAGGACCGAAAGTGCGGCACTGAGATCCAAAGACGTATAGGGATTGTCAAAGATGCCTTCCAAAAGTTAAGCAGAGTATTAAGAGACAGGAAAATTACGTTAGAAACAAAGAAAAGACTAGTGAACTGTATGGCAACGAAGAATGAAGAAGCGACACGAATGAACAGAAAGAATGTTCTACAGAAGGATGCTGAGCATACCATGGGCCAAATATGTGAGCAACGATGAGGTTTTGCTGAGAATGGAAAGAGGAAACTTATATTAGGTTGGTGCAAAAATAACGACGTTTTTTGACGTTAAAAAACACGTCAAAAACGTCATTATTTTTGCACCAACCTAATACTTAACATCAGGAAGAGGATCCTGAAATTTCTGGGATGAAGAAGAAAGGATTGGAAAATCTGATACTCACAGGACGGATAGAGGGAAAGTGGAAAGCAAAGCATGATATACTGTGAATAAAATCTTCCCCCCCCCAAAAAAAAAATCTAGAAACGGTTCAGGCCGACGATAAGAAGCAAAAGCACTTGCCTTAAGTTACGAAATAAGATTCCTTTCCCCGAGGTAAAATGACTGTCTAATAACTTGCATTAAGTAATTACAAAAATAAAAAGGAAAAAAAAAATACTTTCCGTATCACTACTTCAGGGATCGCGTGATAATAAATCAAGTAACCTCTGTAATTATAAAAAGTTAGTAAAAACGTAACCTCTTTTGATTAGTAAGAAACAAAACACAGGTAAGTATATTGACTTTTCTCCTACCTGTACAGTCAAATTCTCGGCAATGCTTAATAGGTTTAAGGAAGTGGATGGCGGAACAGATCTGGGAGAAATAACAAAGAGAGAAAATTCATTACGAGCTACAAGGGGGGGGTGGATGGCCATGATCGCCTACACCCTGAAGGGACAAGGTGCATTAAAGAAAGAAGTCTGGTGGCAAAAAGAAAACGACCAATTCCTTTTACTGCTTCCTCTCCCTTCTCAATTTGCATACCCTGTTCAATGGTATGCTAAACCATTTCTCTCTACCCCTGACTACACTAACTCTTTCTCCGTCTCCCCGCTTTTTTTTTCAATTCTTTAGCAAAAATAAATATAGTTTGTTTTTTTTTAAATAAATATAATTACTGCTTTCCATCTGAGGGGTCGGTAGTTTTGCTGAGTCGAACATAAAACTTTAAAATATTTGCTCGAAAATTAATCTGAGCCAAAATTTACTATTGCGGTTTGGTATCGTACATTCCTCTAGCGACAGTGATGCGGTCATATTGGGTTTGGTATCTCTGCATAGTCGGGGCGTAGGGAGATTTAAAGTTTAAAGATATTTCCCCAAAGCACTGAGGCTGAATAACAATGGCGGCCAACCATGGAAATCAAAGTCAGTCAAGCGTCACTGCCAAAAGATATCACCTTCAGCAGAGAGATTAATGCTAATTATTACATTCTGTGGATAACTAAATATCACGAAATGTCGACGTACAGCTGAGAAAAAAAAACAAACAAAAACAAACAAAAAAAACACTGCACATAATTTATAATCGGAAATTAAAAATGCTTGACTAAATACGAAAATTATTAAACTGATATCGACGAAAAACAAAATAATTTAATATATTAAACGCTAACATTTCCGCCATGGAGATGAAAATCATGTCCTTTTCCTCTTTCTCTCACTTTCTCACTCTCACACAAACTCTCTCGTATACAAACTCTCTCTCTCACTCTCTTTCTCTCTCTTAATCACTTATAGCCAGCTAGTTCATTATGTTTCCTTACCACATCAAATCATATCTATCTATCTATCTATCTATCTATCTATCTATCTATCTATCTATCTATAGTCTCCTTCTTTCTTTCTCAGAATCTATCTATCTATCTATCTATCTATCTATCTATCTATCTATCTATCTATCTATCTATCTATCTATCCCAGTCTCATTCTTTCTTTCTCAGTATCTATCTATCTATCTATCTATCTATCTATCTATAGTCTCCTTTCTTTCTCAGAATCTATCTATCTATCTATCTATCTATCTATCTATCTATCTATCTATCTATCTATCTATCTATCTATCTATGTGTCTGTCCTAGTCAATTTCTTTATTTCTTTCTTGCTTAGTATCTATCTATCTATCTATCTCTATCTATCTATCTATCTATCTATCTAGTCTCCTTCTTTCTTTCTCAGAATCTATCTATCTATCTATCTATCTATCTATCTATCTATCTATCTATCTATCTATCTATCTATCGTCTCCTTCTTTCTTTCTCAGAATCTATCTATCTATCTATCTATCTATCTATCTATCTATCTATCTATCTATCTATCCTGGTATGCTTGTATCTATCTATTTAAGTTTATTAAGTTTATCTAATTCAATTCGTAGTGAGTTCGTGTCTCTCTTGTGCCACAGTTTCATTATCCTTCCTTGGCGATGAGATTATTACGTATTTTTCCACAAATCACAGACATTGGATGTTGGCCCAAAATATATTTTTTTAAAATCCAACTGAATCTATAATTATTACCTTGACACATTACACTAAAGTTGAGGATATAATTTGAAGTTGGATCACATAACGTTTAGCGGCTGAATGAATAGTTTCTTCCTCTAGGATTTTTCTAGATAGGCGCATATTTTATGTCTTAAATCATTGTAGCTATGACAGATGTGTTGTGGTAATTATGGGACAATAACAGCATTTGGCACAATTTCAGAGCGGAACGATTGCTGTGCTCACAAAATGAAACACTTCTTTCTGTGAAGTGCTGAACTGCGATAGTTTTTCCCCCAGACAAGATTTGTAATGGTATACATGGATGATGTGGATTTCGAACAAACATTCAGAGACACGTGGATACTAGAACAAGTCTACCGGTGCGCAGCCGGACGGAGGGTAATAATCCAACGAAGGAGAATATTAATCCACCATCAACACTAAGCAGATCCTGAATTTTGTGCAGTCATCATGAGTTATGATTCTTTGGGGTTTAAGCGTCAGATTGGATTGAAGGATTCAAGAAGAACTATTTACTATCAATTATAAAACATATTGGAAAAAGTGGTCGGGTACTTGACCCTGCCAGAAAGACCATAAATCCTCCTAACACCTTTCAGTGGAAATTGTCATTGTCTCATAATGTGGAAATTTTCATTGTTTCATAATGTGGAAATTTTCATTGTTTCATTATGTGTATATTTTCATTGTTTCATTATGTCGAAATTTTCATTGTTTCGTTATGTGTATATTTTCATTATATCATTATGTAGAAATTTTCATTGTTTCATTATGTGGAAATTTTCATTGTTTCATTATGTGTATATTTTCATTGTTTCGTTATGTCGAAATTTTCATTGTTTCATTATGTGTATATTTTCATTATATCATTATGTAGAAATTTTCATTGTTTCATTATGTGGAAATTTTCATTGTTTCATTATGTGTATATTTTCATTGTTTTGTTATGTGGAAATTTTCATTGTTTCATTATGTGTATATTTTCATTATATCATTATGTAAAAATTTTCATTGTTTCGTTATGTGGAAATTTTCATTGTTTCATTATGTGTATATTTTCATTGTTTTGTTATGTCGAAATTTTCATTGTTTCATTATGTATATTTTCATTATATCATTATGTAAAAATTTTCATTGTTTCGTTATGTGGAAATTTTCATTGTTTCATTATGTGTATATTTTCATTGTTTCGTTATGTCGAAATTTTCATTGTTTCATTATGTGTATATTTTCATTATATCATTATGTAAAAATTTTCATTGTTTCGTTATGTGGAAATTTTCATTGTTTCATTATGTGTATATTTTCATTGTTTCGTTATGTCATTGTTTCATTATGTGTATATTTTCATTATATCATTATGTAAAATTTTCATTGTTTCATTATGTGTATATTTTCATTGTTTTGTTATTTTTCATTGTTTCATTATGTATATTTTCATTTTCATTGTTTTTTCATTGTTATGTGGAAATTTTCATTGTTTCATTATGTGTATATTTTCATTGTTTTTTATGTCGAAATTTTCATTGTTTCATTATGTATATTTTCATTATATCATTATGTAAAAATTTTCATTGTTTCGTTATGTGGAAATTTTCATTGTTTCATTATGTGTATATTTTCATTGTTTCGTTATGTCGAAATTTTCATTGTTTCATTATGTGTATATTTTCATTATATCATTATGTAAAATTTTTCATTGTTTCGTTATGTGGAAATTTTCATTGTTTCATTATGTGTATATTTTCATTGTTTTGTTATGTGGAAATTTTCATTGTTTCATTATGTGTATATTTTCATTATATCATTATGTAGAAATTTTCATTGTTTCATTATGTGGAAATTTTCATTGTTTCATTATGTGTATATTTTCATTGTTTCGTTATGTCGAAATTTTCATTGTTTCATTATGTGTATTTTCATTATATCATTATGTAAAATTTTCATTATTTCATTATGTAGAAATTTTCATTGTTTCATTATGTGTATATTTTCATTGTTTTGTTATGTGAAATTTTCATTGTTTCATTATGTGTATATTTTCATTGTTTCGTTATGTGGAAATTTTCATTGTTTCATTATGTGGAAATTTTCATTGTTTCATTATGTGTATATTTTCATTATATCATTATGTAAAAATTTTCATTGTTTCGTTATGTGGAAATTTTCATTGTTTCATTATGTGTATATTTTCATTGTTTTTTGTTATGTCATTAATTTTTCATTGTTTCATTATGTATATATTTTCATTATATCATTATGTAAAAATTTTCATTGTTTCGTTATGTGGAAATTTTCATTGTTTCATTATGTGTATATTTTCATTATTTTGTTATGTCGAAATTTTCATTGTTTCATTATGTGTATATTTTCATTATATCATCATTGTTTCATTATGTGGAAATTTTTGTTTCATTATGTTTCATTATTTCGTTATGTCGAAATTTTCATTGTTTCATTATATGTAGAAATTTTCATTGTTTCATTATGTGGAAATTTTCATTGTTTCATTATGTGTATATTTTCATTGTTTTGTCATGTGGAAATTTTCATTGTTTCATTATGTGTATATTTTCATTATATCATTATGTAAAAATTTTCATTGTTTCGTTATGTGGAAATTTTCATTGTTTCATTATGTGTATATTTTCATTGTTTTGTTATGTGGAAATTTTCATTGTTTCATTATGTGTATAATTTTATTATATCATTATGTGGGAATTTTCATTGTTTCGTTATGTTGGACTTTTCATTGTTTCATTATGTTGGACTTTTCATTGTTTCATAATGTGCATATTTTCATTGTTTCGTTATGTCGAAATTTTCATTGTTTCATCATGTGGAAATCTTCATTGTTTCATAATGTGGAACTTTTCATTGTTTCATTGTGTGGAACTTTTCATTGTTTCATCACGTGGAAATCTTATAGATTGATAGATCTGAAGAAACATCGATAGATCGATCGAAAGCTAAACTGATATGAAGAGATATCGAGAGTGATTCATAGATAAATATAAAGATAGATACGAACAGATCAAGATAGATACAGAATGCGTAGATTAGGTAATAAAGCGACATAGATAGATATGAAGAGACGTCGATAGATCGATCAATAGATAAGCAGGTTTATATGAGGGGACAGCGATAGATAGATCGATAGCTAGCTAGATGGATAAATATATTGACACAGATAGATAGATAGATAGATAGATAGATAGATTTCCATTGTTTCATTATGGGTATATTTTCACTATTTCATCATGTGTATATTTTCATTTTTTCATTATATGGAAATTTTCATTGTTTCATTATGTGGAAATCTTCATTGTTTCATCATGTGGAAATTTTCATTGTTTCATTGTGTGGAACTTTTCATTGTTTCATTACGTGGAAATTTTCGTTGTTACATTATGTGGAAATATCCGGCATTTACTGAGCGAGCCGCCATTGTTACTGCCGTTTGAAAATTATGAAACTTTTCTATTTAAAAATATTTCAGTCAAACAGATTTCTCAAGTCTAGTAACCGTAATCGCCCTTTACAACATTTTTATGGGCTTCCTTCTTAATATTTTTAAATAGTGCATCAACATCTTGATTAAGTTATATGTGATGTTCTTTTGGTTCCTGTTGAAAGACTTCTAGTGATGTGGTTTCTGTGATTTGCTACAGGTCATTTTTTTTTTTTTGGTTAATCTGTAGCTACATCCATAAAGTTCGAAGAAACAGGGTCCTTGCTAAGACCTATCCGTTTCATTCACTCGAAGAGATTTTTAATCATAGCTCTTATATAGAAGTTGAAGAGACCTGACAGATATTATGTTGGTGCAAAAATAATGACGTAATAATGCCGTTTTTTGACGTATTTTTTAACGTCAAAAAACGACATTCTTACGTCATTATTTTTGCACCAACCTAATATTTCTAAACGATTTTAGCGACAGGCTTGACAGTCATATGAATGTCTCTTTGGAGTACATTACTCGAATTTTTTGGCTTAAAGTTTTCATTTTGTAGCAAATTGCGGTGTTGTGCAGAATTTCTTCAGTGACCTATCTGTTAATATCAATTATGCATTCCTGCCTCTTATGGCTGCTCCTTGCTATGGTGTACATGTTTGCGTGGTCTAATGATTCTGAGATCGATGCCGCCGGGAATTCTAAACTGCTGGCAGGACTACTTTTGGCGGTAAGCTCGAAGACGACGGCCCGAACTAAACGTCATCAAATCCAAATAGTATAACAAGCGGATAACGATTACAACAGATCTCAACGGTTGAACCAGCGAAGGAAAAGGGCTGCGCATGATGGACATGCTACAGAAGGCGTCACTGGAAATTATTACAGAGTTAGCGGCAGCCCGTCTCATTTTCATAACTGGATTCTGCATTTCGTATTCTGTTGCAGCCGGTTTAGGGGTCAGAAAGGACACGGAAGACGAAGGCCGGTTGAAAAAAAAGGATATTGAAGATATATACAAAAAAAATAGTGTTAGTAATAAGTAGATTAGCACTGCGTCTACTAGTCCACTTCTCTCTTTCTACCTATTCAACTCTCGCAGTTTGTATTTATGAGAGGAGGAAGAGTTCATTCTACTGTAAGAGGGTTTACCACAACACATTCCAAATGTGCCTCGGAGGAAGCTAATGAAATCAAGTGTGTGGGTCACTTCCAGAAAAACTGAAGTCCACCCTAAACAAATTATAAATTTTTTTGTTTGTTTCCTTCTTTCTTTTCACTCTCCTACCAACTCCTTGTGCCAGACACAAAATTTAGTTGGTAGAATAAACGATAACTGCTGTTAGTAGGCGCGAGTTAAAAATCCAAGACAAATCACTGCGTAAAATTTTAAAAACAGGAAAAAACATTTATTGTACAATTACTTTTTACAATAATCACAAAGGTACAAACAAGGACAAGAAAGGTTGCACAAGAATTTCCTTCTGTGCGCCTAACATGGCAGGATAACAATACTTTCCTGGGGTTTCTAAAAAAAAAAGGGAATACCCACAGAAACAAGCTATGAAATTAATAATTGTTTATTTAACTCCGGTTTTGAAAATTCAGACCCTTCAAAAATACAAAAAACACCAAAAGAAGGGATAAAGTTTTCAGACCCTTTACAACAATACCAAAAAAGGGACAAAGTTTTAGAGCTTTTACAAAGTACATAAAAGGGACAGAGATTTTAGAGAGACCAACACATAGCAGAACGCAAGGCACCCACCTCCTTCCTTAGAAGAATTTTCGTTGACTACAGGCCGGATTGGTTTGGGAAAGGTTGGTTCTACTTTCTTTGAAGAATTTTCATTGACAGCAGGCCGGATTGGTTTGGTTTGGTAGTTGGAGAAAGGCTGATTTATGGCCCACTTGCCGGTCAATGTAGAGTGTTGGTGTTAAGTGGTCTGCGAACTGCGGGTCATCTCTGCCACTGTTCCCTAATCGTTATATTGCTTCTCCCCATCGTTTCTTAATGCCCTCTCTTTTATTTGGAAAAGTCGGCTCCACTTGGGGCCATCCGAATCTCGAAAACTCAATTTTCATTGGCCAATATATGAAAAAAAGGCCCTTCTAAAAATTTCACTTTTGGCGGCTATTCCTGATCCGAAAGGGTCATAAAATTTACACAAGAAAATCAGAGTTTGGCAAACAATTTTGGCGGCAAATCGTGATCCGAAATGGTCATAAAAATTGCACAGTTTTTTCTTTTTACACACACACACACACCGTCCGGCTTACAAAAAATACACCTTCCTCAAAAGACGTGTAAATAAACAAAAAAAAACAACACCTAGACGGTCTTACATTTAAATTGACTTTTTTTAAAAATTCTTTCTTTAAATAAAAAATAAAATTTTTATAAAATAAAGGACATTGACACTTTCTTCTACTCTGATTTTGTTTCACCTCCAACTGCAAGTTTCTAGTCCTGAAATTGTACGTTGGCGGCGAATTTGGTCATCAAAGCTGTCATCCCATCCTGGGTATGACGATAAACCACATCTGCGTCCTGGGCAAGACGGTAAATTGCATCCAGCTGCCAGGCCTCTGATCTGGAGGTTTTGAAGAGCGTGGAATCACCTCTTAATTGCTGGTGATCCTAGGTCCACCTTGAACCGGGGTGGTAGCACCTATTAGGGTCCCAGATATGTGCAAATACTTAACACCCAAAATTGTGTAAAAATAGGTTTTAATACCAGAAATACATTGTAATAAAAAAAAAATTATTACCAGCAATAATTTTTGAAGGAAAAACTATTATCAGCAATACTTTAAAAAAATAACAGCAATACAAACAGGTATACATTCTTTGGAAAAAATATGACCAGCTACAGATTTCTTCAAGGAAAAATATTCCCAGAAATAGATTTTTGAAGAAAAACATTACCAGCAATAAAAATTTTGTCGGCATTAAATAACCCTCTGAGTTTGATATGCCGTAAAACTAACCAAACCAAAGCTGCCATCATAAAGGAAGCGATCTGCAAAGACTAAATTAAATTCTTGGATATGAGGCAAAACCGACTAGGGCACTTATCTATTTCTTCTTGATTCTAGTGTTTCTTAGATGTTACATCAGTAGATGTCACATACGAATACTCGATCATTTTGTTTGGTTAGTTTGATTTGTTTTACGGCATATCAGCACCTCAATGGGTTATTTAATGCCGACAAGATTTTTATTGCTGGTTTGGTTTGGTTTGATTTGTTCTACGGCATGTCAACACCTCAATGCGTTATTTTCATAGCTGTTTTGACCCCAGTTTGGTGGGGGGCAACTATTTGCCCATAGCTGGGACCCTACCAGGTGCTACCACCCCAGGTCAGGGTGCACCTGGGAACATTAGCAGTTAAGAGATGGTTCCACACTCCTCAAAACCTCCTGATCAGAGGCCTTGCAGTTGGACGTAGTTTATCGTCTTACCCAGGACGCGGATGGAGTTTATCGTCATACTAAGGACGACATTTTTCTCTGGTCTGGATTTATTCGTATGACCTCTCGAAAATAATTTGGCACAAGACTGAATTTAAAGTGAGAGTTCCATTGGATACATGGAACCACAACCCCCAAAATAACATTTTCCCCTTGCGGACGTATAAAGTACCAGTAATTGTTTTATATAAAAACGGTATTGCTGGTATTTTTACTATAAAAATGTATTTTCATAGCGTTTTGACCCCTCTTACCATATGATGACCATAGATGGGACCCTAACAGATGTTACCACCCCGGGGCAGGGTGGACCTGGGATTATCAGCAATTAAGAAAAGGTTCCACGCTTCGCAAAGCCTCCTGATCAAAGGCCTTGCCTTAACCACGATGCCAATAAACGATCAATACGCTATACTCTCTGCATTTACGGCTATAATATCAATTCAAACGATTAGTTTTTTATCATTTCATCCTAAGCAAGGCAATAAAGCAACTAAGGCGTAAGGTGTTACGGAAAAAAGAGATAATTTGGATTTGGATTTTTATTTCGCTATTTTCCAAGCTATCGTTCTTAGATATGCAGCTTAGATTTTGGTTGTAGCTTCAGTCATCTTACTTATTATAAAACGCAGGTTGTGTGTGTGTGTGTGTGGTCGTTTATATATGGGATCGAATTTCCTACATTTTTCAACCGATTTCAACAAAACTTCACTTTTTTTGTCAGTTAGTGTTTCTTATTGTCTTGCACACTTTTTTCTTTATTTTTACATTCAGAATGCTTTAAAAATTCCATTTACAAGACAAGTGTTTATAATAAAATTCTATTCAATCGATAGACTCATAACGATTGATAACAATGTTTTTGTTTGGGCTTGACCAATTCGTAAAGAAAAAAAAAAACTAATTAAGACATGCGTGTCCGTCAACCTTAAACAATAATCTTTGTCAATTTTATTTTTCAGTCTTTATGATGGTCGATACTTGATCTATCTCTTACTGTTACATCCCCGGGCAACGCCGGGCTCTACTGCTAGTTTGATAATAAAGATGTGGTTATTATTATTTTCACGAAGATACCTTTTAACAGTAGGTGCTTTGGTTATTTATTTCCTTTCTCTAATCTCAATATATATTTGATTCGGCATTTCGTCGAATTCTTGTTTCGCTTTGGTTAAGTTCTTTCCTCCGTGCATTGAATACTGTTGCCGTATATCATCGAAGTTAAGCAACGACAAGCCTGGTCAGTACCTAAATGGGTGACCGCTTGGGTATACCAGGGGCTTTAAGTTTTGATTGTGGGTGGTGTAATGAATAATGTCCCGATCCTTCAATCTACAAATCAACCATTCTTCCTTGCATTGAATACCGCTGGCATATACGGTCTGGTGCCACCGCTGGACATCTCGAGGTCCTCGACAAACTCCAGAGACGGATATGCAGTGGGATAAGTCCTGATCTTACAGTCACTGTCTCACAGCCGTGCTGTGGCTTTCCTCTGCCGTGCTGTGGCTTCCCTCCGTCTTTTCTACATATATTTTCATGGCAACAGCTCCGACGTGCTACTTTCATTGGTACCCCAGATGCATAAATTTATGCGTGCTGCAAGGTTGGCATCTCGGTCCCACACTTTCACTGTCGAAACATTCGAATGTATCCGCCTCTTCTACTCCAACAGCTTCTTTTCTAGCACTTCCCGACAGTAAAACTCCCTTCCTCTTACTTGCTTCTCTGATAGCTATAATCTTCAAATATTCAAATGTAATATCCATCGACATCTTCTGAGGCCTTGATTCTGATCCCCGTCCTTCTCTATATCCTTTCGTCAAACAACCCTCTTTACTCTTGCTCTCACTCTTCTATAACCCCTTTCGTGCTAGTGACACTCCCAATTTGGTTAGGGGTAAATGCTTTAAAAAGATCGAATTGAAGCGACTATTAATCCCAATGCAACAGACGCTAAATAACTGAGATCCCAACCAATTCTTAATATATTGCGATTTTAGACAAAGGCAGTTAATCACCAAAGCCCGACATATTATGTATTGTTTTTGAAAACCAACGATATTCAAAATCTCTTCTATTGTCTCAAAATTCGATCTATCTATCTATCTATCTATCTATCTATTGCAATATGTTCATATCGATCTATAGCAGTCCATTCATGTCTATCTCAGTCTGTTCATATGTTCATCTTTTACAATCTGTCTATGTATTGCAGTCTGTTCATATATATGTATCGAAATCTGTTCATATCTATCTATCTATCTATCTATCTATCTATCTATCTATCTATCTATCTATCTATCTATCTATCTCAGTCTGTTCATATCTATCTATCTATTCTATTCTATTCTTTCAAAATTCGATGAATGGATATATTCTTGCGAAATAATTCCAAACACAAGCCAAAAATGGACTGCTAAATCTGGAATTAATATCTCTTGTATTTTATCAAAATTCTGATTAAAGAATGCCATTATTAACGATATTTCTTGGTATTGTTATAAAAAGCTGCTTGAAAAACATTCCCCTCAACCTAATTCATCTCATTTAAAATATCGGTTTGGAAATCTTTAATTTCTAAACTTTTAAAACGCCCAGATATATCTAGCTATAACATTTCTAAAGATTAAATATTTAACCAGCGTCAAACAGTATTTTGCAGCTTACTTCTAAAATCCTAGTTACCTATAATCAGGGATAATTTTCTATGATATCTTATAATGTAATCTGCAGACAGTAGATTTATAACTAATCTGCGATATTTATAGTGAATGTCAATATTTATAATTATGGGTGTTTGGTTATCTATCTATCTATCTATCTATCTATCTATCTATCTATCTATCAGATTCCTTTATCTATCTATCTATCTATCTATCTATCTATCTATCTATCCTTATAAAATCTAGGCGCTCTACAATATATATTGGTCGTTATCATGAGGGGACAATGGATTGTGTAACTGCGCACCCACTGACGTACATAAAGAAGTGTGTATTCAACGATGACAAAAAGCATTTAGTTTTATTCAACAAATATCAAATGTCAAAATAATTTCCTATCTTGTCGATGTATTTTAACTTACGATTCCTCATTAATCACAGCGATGGAACATTATGCAGTGAACATTTCAGATCAATATGCAGCTCACCATTGTCACAGGATTCAAACCAATTTTCGCCTACATAGACTCTTTTGTGTCAATCAGTATACAATGCCAACAGCGAGGTATTTTTCTATGAGAGAGAGAGAGAGAGAGAGAGAGAGTATAGGCAAGAGATTGTCATTCATAAGTATAATATGGCTAAGTGAACATAGGTACATCTATCTATCTATCTTATCTTCCCATTGATCTATCTATCTATCTATCTATCTATCTATCTATCTATCTATCTATCTATCTATCTCAATCAATTCATATCTATCTATCTATCTATCTATCTATCTATCTATCTATCTATCTATCTATCTATTGCAGTCTGTTCATATCTACCTTATTCTGTACATATATACATCTTGTACACTCTGTCTATCTATGTATCACAGTCTGTTCATATCTATCTATTTATCTCAGTTGGGTCTTATCTATCTATCTATCTATCTATCTATCTATCTATCTATCTATCTATCTATCTATCGCAATCTGTTCATATCTATCTATCTATCTATCTATCTATCTATCTATCTATCTATCTATCTATCTAATTCAGTCTTATCCATTTATACTCATATATCCTCACCTATTTCCTCTTTTTTTTACTTCTATCTCTCTAATTATCTTACATTTATTTCCTACTAATTCTTCCCTGGTGTCCGTATCTATTTACATGAAAACTGTCATCAGATATTTACCTGTTTTTTGTAAATTCATATGCGCTTAGGTGAGAAGAATCGGGGAATAGAAAGACAGTCTCACGCAATTTCTCTCTGTCAATAAAGTCAACATTCCAGGTTTATGCCGAAGTTCGAACAGTGACGTCTGGATCGATAGGAAATTAGATCGTAATTTGATGGACATGAAATGGCAGTAGAAAGATTGCGGTACGTGAAACATCCACTGACCTACCTGCCTGGGAAATCAGCTGTTTTTATTTATCTGGCTAAGATCACTGGCTTCACACACAACTTCGAAAAACGATTTCAAGCGGAGGCGTCAGGCTAAATAAGTCTATCCATATCTATCTATCTATCTATCTATCTATCTATCTATCTATCTATCTATCTATCGCAATCTGTTCATTATCTATCTATCTATCTATCTATCTATCTATCTATCTCAGTTGGGTCCATATCTATCTATCTGTCCGTCTGTACTAAAGAAGTGTTTTGTAACAAGCAAAACCGTTACTTAAAAGCTTCCTGCTTTACATTTATGCAATTGCCGTAATTTGATATAAAATTAAGAGTTAATTATAAACGATGATTATTGTTAAATATACAAATAAACGGTAAAAAAAAAAAAAAAAAAGTATTTTTGGGTAATAATAATTTTACGTCGTGTTAGGTACACATTATTATATATATATATATATATATATATATATAAACGCAGACATATATAACATAACTTTTCAATATATATATATATATATATATATATATATATATATATATATATATATATATATATATATATATATATATATATATATATATAAAACAAAGACCTCATATCACAGAACAGGAATATTGATTTAAATAAACATAATTTTATGTTCATTTTTTTTTTAAATATCCGGACCTAGGCTGCCTTTCGCCAACGTATCATCAGGGATCAATCGTTGGCAACTTTTAACTCATTTGAATTGATAAGAGATTGTACACGCTTAAAATTACGAAATACGTAAAATTAAGAAAAGAACCAAATAAATTTACGATTGAAATACGTAAATAAAGGAAAACTTTTTTTGATCCAGCGGAACATAAAAAGGCAAAAATAAAGCTCACATATCTCCGAATAAATTCAAGGATCTTAAAAAAAATTCTCCTTCTTCTTGTATAGTCCAGGCTGGAATAATTTTAAGCGTAAAGCTTCCAAAATGAATAAATGATGTTTTGATCTACCTGTATGCAAAATGGAAAACAAGTCAGTCGAAAAACAAGACGACCATAACTCATTATCTAATAGGTGTTGTCCAATTGAAGACTCGTGCGCTGATTGTGACACACGAGAATCATCACAAGAATGTAATCTAATATACCTAGGAACATGTTCGTTTATTCTTGACTCTAACCTGAGACTCGTCCGTCCTTTGTATTCAGCCTCGCACTGACATTTCAATTTATAAATAAGCAAACTTTTATTGTGAAATAAATAACGTTTAATGTGATATTACACTTGGGAGACAAGTGTGAGAAGGAAATGAAAGCTCTAGAGAGAGGGTGTAACAGAAGAAAGAACAGGAAGGCCTAAAGGTGAAGAGGAGATTAAAATTTAACCGAGAGAAGTTTGAAAGAGAGGAGTTAAAATTTGTTTGTATATATATATATATATATATATATATATATATATATATATATATATATATAGAGAGAGAGAGAGAGATAGATAGATAGATAGATAGACTGTCATTCACATACAGACCTGTTTCGCTGTATCACAGCTCATCAGTGCGGCCAGACATCTGGTTCCATTAAGGTGGGACCGAAACACGGTCGATTTGGCATCGGTCGGCGTTTCTAAATCTGAGCTATCAATGCAATAAAGATTATGGTGGTGAACAGTTTTTGAAGGGCCGCATACAGTTGGTGCCACAATGTCATCAAAAGACCCTCCGCAGGTTTTGAACTCAGAATTGTTCTTCTCCTAGATATATATATATATAATCCTGTCCTGCTATTTACCCATAACTGATGGGAGAGGAAAGGATTAATACATTTCCCAAATGACGCTAGTGAATGCAATGGATTCGACTGGAATTCGAACTTGGCTCTCCGATTCCTCAATCCTAGCCGCTATACACTCCTCCCCTGTGATGTGATGTGATATATATATATATATATATATATATATATATATATATATATATATATATATATATATATATATATATATATATATATAGTTTAAAAGACAGTAAACTCGACCTACCGAACCGAACGCTCCTCTGTGGAGGAATCGGTTAAGGCACGTCAGGCTATATGACGGTCCCGTATAGGATACAGGTTCGATTCCTATCGGAGGGCGAATATTTTCTATGAAAATTTCTCGGACATTCAGGCCGGTAAATGTTGTTTAATACTGTTTATTATAAACAGAGCATTTACTTAAATATTTTTATCTATAAAAGAGTGTATAAACATAAAAATGTCTTAAAATAATTGTCGGACTTTGTCTATTTCATAATGTGACGCCATATATATATATATATATATATATATATATATATATATAACAATAAGTTCGATAAAACGTAGAAAAATTTCCTATATTTTGGGATATCACAGTTATACGCATCGAAACACGACTCCAATTGTGTAGCAATCTTTTCGGTGTAATAAACTAATATATATATATATATATATATATATATATATATATATATATATATATATATACTCTCTCTCACACACACACACTGTTGGATAGGATAAAAAATGTACATACACGCATAAATACTTGCACGTACGTAAGTATATTTATTTTATTTAAGGTGTTATGTTAAGGTGTTTATTATTTACTTTTTAAGGTTTTATAAAAACAGTGCTCAGTATTTTGAAACAGAGCTATAAGTATATATTAGTGAATATCAATAATATTTAACGGTGATAACACTACTCGGAGTTTCAGGTAGTTCTCTTTACTTATATACCTATACATACATACAATACAATATTACTGTATTCGATTAATTATATAATTCACCTTTATAAGTATTTTAGATATACAGTCCCTATCAATTATTTATTTATTTTTTTATCTATTTATTTACTTATATTTTTTTTTTATTTATTTACTTATCGATTAATTTATTTACTTATTTTTGCAGCTTTATTTTATATTTCTAATATGTGTTATGGTTCATGTTAACGAACATAACTCCGTTTTTTTTACTAAAAAACGTGAGAGTTTACCCCCCACCCTTGATATATTGTTTACTGAGCAAAAACCAAAGTCAAATTTAAAATAATTTTATTTTGAATTTTTTTATTATTCTTGATTTACCAAATTTCGAACTAATGAATTTGAACGATATAAATTATTTTTAGTTAATTCTATATTTTAAATAGACAGGTTTGTAAACCCAATTTTGAATGACCATCACAAGAACGCGACAGATAATGGTCAGAATCCACACCTAAAGATTACAGGTTATCGACGTTGGATATATATATATATATATATATATATATATATATATATATATATATATATATATATATATATATATATAATTTAAAAAGGAAAACAGACCACTTTTAAGGCTCCATATGTTATAATTTATTTCAACAGAAAATTTTATTTTTCACTGGATCTTCAGACTTCACTTTCACAGGTTAAACGAAAAATGAATTTAAAATTTTCACTTTTGACGGGCAGTATTAAGTTTATATAAGTTGACATAGAAGATGGTGAGGAATAGTGTGAGAGTCATGGTCGAGTTTAGAGAGGGAAGGGAGAGTTTTAAAATTTCTTTTTCTTTTTATTACAAACTTAATATTGAGGAAGGAGGAGGTAAGGATCAGATATTGACCTATTTAATCGGTCAACTCAACGAAAATGATATGGGGAAAAGGAAAAAAGGGAAAAAGAGAGAAAAGGAAAAGAAAGGGGGGAATAAAAGCAGAAAATATAAGAAATGAATGTAAGGTTTTTGAAGGAAGGAGAGGGGTGGTATAGCTTTAGCAATTTAGATAAACACAGATTTAACGTTTGATAGTAATTTAAATGCTTAAAAACTCAACAAAGAAATTAAATTTAATGCTTGTTAGCAATTTAAATATGCAATTTCTCCACAAATAAGTTATGCATTTAATATAAGCCGAATATTATCTAAATAAACAAAAATAAAAATAAAAAATAAATATATATATATAAATACAAAATATTATATATATATATATATATATATATATATATATATAATCGACTCTCCCGTCGCGTTCGACGTATGAGGGTCAGGCCGATAAGTCCCCAGGGAACCGATATCCCGCCACCGGCACATGAGATTTGTTTATAGTGGTGAAGGCCTTGTGCAGGACCAGCCGCACTTTTTGGAGGGACGAATACAGAAACCTGGTGCACCGAATGCATGCCACAAGGTTCCCAAACGACCCTCCGCAGGTTTTGAATTCAGAGTTGTCCTTCTCCTAGACCAGTTGCCATCCAAGGCTATAGAACCCAGTCTGTCCTTCTATTTTACCCATAGTTGGAGGGAGATGAAGAGGATACATACCTTTCCCAAGGGTATTAGCACGTAAGTGAATGCAGTGGATTCGACTGGAATTTGAACTCGGCTCTGCGATTCCTCAATCCGGAGGAGGCACGGTGGAGCAGTGGATAGCGGCTTGGATTGAGGAAAAAATATATATTCTGCGATACTCAATGATGTCCTCTTTACGTTCCGGTTTATAGTAACATGAAAAAATAACCCACTCCTTTCCACACTCTGAACTGACTTTTCTATCTAGCGTGCGTCAAACATTTAATTGATCATGACACACCCACAAGTCTATTTTTAATTCTGGCCTTATGTCCCCACCTTTAACTAATGAAATTCTTAAGAGGATAGAATCCAGGTAGAACTCAATGTCCAGGACAGAGTAAGAATATAATATAAAAGGCTCAAACACTAATATTCCATGGTTATAATTTATTACATTGGAATCGTAATAAGGATCGAAATCATCAGAACCTTTGAGCCTTTTATATTGTGTGTGTATATATATATATATATATATATATATATATATAGATAGATAGATAGATAGATAGAGAGAGAGAGAGAGAGAGAGAATAATGTTTATTTTATGCATGTTTCGTTAAATATGACCAATTAGAAATATCTTATGACATTGTATTTAATTTTTATTGTGTTTATATAAGTTCTCTTTTATGAGGAATAACAGTTTGGAGAAATTACACATATTACAACTATTCCCGAACACTTTCGGCTAACACTTTCGCCATTTTCGGGGGGCCATTTTCCGGGAGGTTATTTTCCGGGAGGCCATTTTCCGGGAGGTCATTTTCCGGGAGGCCATTTCCCGGGTGGACATTTTCCGGGAGGCCATTTCCCGGGTGGTCATTTTCCGAGAGGTTCATTTTCCGGGAGGTCATTTTCCGGGAGGTTCATTTTCCAGGAAGGCCATTTTCGGGGAGGTCATTTTCCGAGAGGTTCATTTTCCGGGGAGGCCATTTCCCGGGAGGCCATTTTCCGGGAAGTTATTTTCCGGGAGGCCATTTCCCGGGAGGTCATTTTCCGGGAGGCCATTTCCCAAGAGGTCATTTTCCGGGAGGCCATTTTCCGGGTGGCCATTTCCCGGGAGGTTATTTTCCGGGAAGTTATTTTACGGGAGGCCATTTCCCGGGAGGTCATTTGTCGGGAGGCCATTTTCCGGGAGGCCATTTCCCGGGAGGTCACATTACGGGAGGCCATTTCTCGGGTGGTCATATTCCGGATGCCATTTTCCGGGAGGTTATTTTCGGGAGGCCATTTCCCGGGAGGCCATTTTCCGTGAGGCCATTTCCGTGTTAACAATGATTTCAATATACGAGGGTAAATAATTATCCGCACTTACACCATAACTAACTTTTATCTTTGTTAATCTTTGGTGTCCACTGAAAATAAAAAAAAAATATACTGTATAAAAATTAAACGGTGGGTCTAATCAAATATGAATATAAACATAAATAACGTTTTATGTGATATTATATATATATATATATATATATATATATATATATATATATATATATATATTATTTATATATATATATATATTGACCACTAATACTATCAATATATATATATATATATATATATATATATATATATATATATATGTTTGAATAAAACAGATCACTTTTAAGGTTCCATGTACTAAGTTATTTCACCACAACCCTTTTAAGGGACTCTGGATCATCAGACCTTACTTCCAAATGTTGAAATAAAAATGAAAAGAAACGTATGTGAAATTAACGAAGTGAGGAAGTGAGGTGGGAGAGAAGATATGAGTGAGTTAGATGTACCATTTTCCATTCCTTATCCTTAACCCCACTCTGTGTTGGCTAGACGTCGCTTAACTTAACGTATAACGTATAACTTAAGATATAGATGGGTAAGGGGGTGAGGAGAAGACCGACTTAAAGGTGGAAGATACAGTTAACAATATATATATATATATATATATATATATATATATATATATATATATATATATATATATATTCACGTGTTCACAAGTTTATATATATATATATATATATATATATATATATATATATATATATATATATATATATATATATATGAACAAAACAGGCAAATACACTTTTTCACGTTTTAATATGACCTGAAGATTGGGTTGGCGCATGTAACATACTGACACCGGTTTGTGTTGAGCTTAGTTTCATTTGTATTTAAAATGAGCTCTATCACTGGCATTGAGCACTTTTACATATATATATATATATATATATATATATATATATATACCTTCAAATATATTTTATCACACATACATACATACATATCATCTCTCTCTCTCTCTTTCTCTCTCTCTATATATATATATATACACACACACACATATATATATATATATATATATATATATATATATATATATATATATATATATATATATATATATATATGTATGTATGGGGGTGTAATAACGGTAGGGAGATTAAGAGAGATTGAGAAAAAGATTAGCGATAATATGGTAATTTCCCCAAACACTGCGAGCCTTCGTATTGTGCATTAAATCATCGACATTAATCTACAGCGCCAAGAAAGTTTGTTCTCGTTTTGATCAATCCCAAATGTGCTCAGTTTGTACTTGAACAAATTTATCCCCTTTGTTTTGCTTCCTACTTGTTTTTAAATTCCCATTATTGATTATTTCCTCTTTCGCATTTATGGTTTTATTTGGTCTTACATGGGCCTTTTTTTTTTTTTAGACAAGATCTTCTTATTCGCTTTTTTCTCACTTTTTCTTTTGTTACATTCTTTTCCTTCTTTTTTCCTTTCTTCCTTCTCTAAATGGAGACTGATTTCATTCATTATTTACTTTTTTCCTTATTTCTCTTTCTTTTTTTTCTTTCTTTTGTTTCATTTTTCTTTCTTTCATTCTCAGCTTCTTCTTTAGTCTTTCTTTTTTCTTATTTATTTATTTATTCAATTTATGTCTTCTGTTTCATTTTTTTGTCTTTTCATTTTCCTGTTTTTCTTCCTTTTATTTCTTCTTAAATTTCTTTATTTTCTGCTTCCTTTCTAAATCTTTCTTAATTTATCTTTATTCATCCATTTTTCTTTCTAAATTTCTTTCTTTATTTCGATTCTTTCTTTCTGTACTCTGATTCTTTCTCTTTTCTTTCTCTTTTCTTTCTTTTTTCTTTCTTTCTTTATTTACTATGATTCTTTCATCATCTTTCTTTCTAAATTTTTGTCTTTACTGTGATTCTTTTTTCTTCTTCTGTACTCTGATTCTTTCTTTCTTTCTTTGTCTGTACTGCGGTACTTTCTTTTCTTTCTCTCTTCTTATGTTCTCTTCATCTTTGTTTCTTCCTTTCCTATTTTCTTTCTTTACTATGATTCTTTCTGTCTGTACTCGGATTCCTTTTCTTTTCTTTCATTCTTTCTTTTTTCTTTCTTTCTTTTTTCTGTTTTTCATGCTTTCTCTTTTCTTTCTTTTTTCTTTCTTTCTTTTTTCTTACATTCTTTCTTTCTTTTTTTTTCTTTATTGTAATTCTTTATTTTTGTACTCTGATGGATTCTCTTTTCTTTCTCCATTTCTTTCTTTTTTCCTTCTTTCTTTCTTTCTTTTTTTATTTCTTTCTTTCTCTTTTCTTTCATTCTTTCTTTTTTCTTTCTTTTTTCTTTCTTTTTTACTATGATTATTTCTTTCTGTACTCTGATTCGTTCTCTTTTCTTTCATTCTTTCTTTTTTCTTTCTTTCTTTCTTTCTTTTTTCTTTCTTTCTTTCTTTCTTTTTTCTTTCTTTTTTCTTTCTTTTTTACTATGATTATTTCTTTCTGTACTCTGATTCGTTCTCTTTTCTTTCTTTCTTTTTTTAATCTGATTCTTTCTCATCTTTATTTCTTGTAATATTCTCTTTTTTCATCTTTCTTTCTAAATTCCCTTCTTTACTCTGATTCATTCATTGATTCTTTCTTTCTTTTTTATGTGCCGTGGTTCATTCTTGTCTTTCTCATGTTCTCTTTCTTCAACCATTTTTCATTCTAAATTTCTTTCATTACTTTGATTCTTTGTTTCTATACTCTGATACTTTCTTTCTTTCTTTTTTCTTTCTTTCTTTTTTCCTGTGATTCTTTCTTTTCTTCTTTCTTGGAATATTCTCTTTCAGCATCTTTCTTTCTAAAATTCTTTCGTTCCTGTGGTTGTTTGTTTCTTTCTGAACTTTGATTCGTTCTCTTCTTTCTTTCTTTCTTTCTTTCTTTCTTTCTTTCTTTCTTTTGATTTTCTCTTTCTTCATCCATTTTTCTTTCTAAATTTCTTTCTTTTCTGTGATTCTCTCTTGTCTTTCTCTCTTCTTGTCTTCTCTTTCTTATTCTTTCTTTGTTCCTTTCTTTCTTTCTTTTTTTGTTTTTTTTCTTTATAAATTTCTTTCTTTTCTGTCATTCTTTCTTTCTTGATCCTTTGTCTTTTCTTTCTTTCTTCCTTTCTTTTTCTTTTATCCTAAAAACAGGTACTTTTTCTATGTGCGTATTTTTTAACCAGCTCCTCTAGCCGTTTATATTTTCCTGATTTTTCTTTCTTTCTTTTTTCTTTCTTCACTCTTTATAAATTTCCAATTGTTTTTCATATTTCTTTCTTTTTATTTTCCCGTTAATTTCCTTTGTGTCTCTTTTCAGCCTTTTATTTTCATCAATTCTTTTTCTTTTCCTTTTCATCAGTTATTCTTTCTCAAATTTCTCTTTTCTTTCCATTGTTCTCTTCTCTTTCATTGTATTTCTTTTTTCATCTCTTCCCTCATAGCGAAACTTCCCCATTTTCAATACAACTTTATTCATTTCCTTCTTTTTCTCTTTTAATCTCTTCACTCTCTTCTTCACCACCTACTCTTCCTTTTATTCTCCTTCTTTATCCTTTCTGTCACCTATTTGGACAAGAACCATACTACTCTACCATTACCTAATGCTTATCATGAATGGTGCAATCGCCCGACACTGTTGCTAAGAGAAAAAAAAAAACGATCGCCATTTGCCAAAATAAAAAGCCGGGTTAAAGATGTCAATAGCGAAAAACCGTTCGTCCAGAAAGATTTATGAGATGGTAGTCGAACTTTGCCAAACAAAGAAAGCAGCTTTTGATCTGCGGCAATCGATACACTGTTTTTCTTTTGGGCGGAATTTTAAAGTTGTATGTGCAATGGGGTCCGAGAATATTTCTTTCGTCTTTCGTCCGTTTGAATTTGATTCGGTTTAACAGACTCTTTGCCTCTTGTATTTTCCATTCCCTCTCTTCAACATAATAAATCTTTCCTTTCCCCCTTTATTGGCTTGTAATCTATCTATCTATCTATCTATCTATCTATCTATCTATCTATCTATCTATCTATCTATCTATCTATCTCAACCTGTTCATTATCTATCTATCTATCTATCTATCTATCTATCTATCTATCTATCTATCTATCTATCTATCTATCTATCTAATAGCTGGCCACTCATATTCGAGGATACCCGTCTACTAGTGCGGCTAATCAATCCCTATTGCAGACTATCGCTCAGTCACATTTGTGTTTGCTCAACACCCACACAGCCAACATGTGGTTTATAGTGCAACCATACTGAGCAAACCTTAGTTGGAGTTTCTGTGAGAGAGCTTCTTATCTAGCGTGATCAACAATTTGAACAAGGCCAGAACTCTCGGCCACGATGACTTGTGGCTTTGTGCCATATATCGACAGCCCTCAAGAATTCCGTCTACCCAATTTCACTGACAAGGCATGAGTCAACCCCTGATAGGGTTTTCAGGCACTTTACAAAGGGTCAGTACGCAGGGATCGACCTCGATCCAATCCGATAACATCAGGAAATCTCTTTCCTGATAAATTGACCATGGTGAGATTCGAACCCAGGCCTTCTGGTCAGAAAGTATATATATATATATATATATATATATATATAGTTTTAGGATATGCTATTGTTGAGATCTAGGGAGTTTTCCCCGCGTGCGTGTATTAAAATAAAGACAAACACAGATGTAGGGAAAAATACTGGTATATTTGAAGAGGTATTTAACAACAGAGTGATTAGTAATAACGAACGCAGGTTAGTAAGTAACAATCAGCAAGAGTCTACAGTCCAACGGTATCTTCCGCTCGAGAGACGGAAGTGCAATGATCACCTGATCTCGTGATCTCCTGAACTTGTGATATCCCCTGATCTCTCTAACACTGTCCTATATTGTAGAGAGATCAGTCCATTCTCAGTCAGATGGTGGGTGGCCCCAACAGCTATATTTATGGATTAAAGTCGTCAATATCAGGTATAGAGCTTATGTAAATATAAAAAGTAAAAAATAAAAAGTAGACACCTAATTCAGCAGCCAGCGGCGACAGTCAGTTTAATGCTTAAACACAATCCTCAGGCCGGATAAGCATGAGCAGAATGTCACCACAGCGTGTTGACTTCAATGTCAACTTTCATATTTACATACGCTCTATATATGATATTCAGCACATTTACCTATAAAGGTACCATGCCTTAAATCTATACTTCATCATATATATATATATATATATATATATATATATATCATACTTATTATAAAAGCCAGGTTGTGTGTGTGTGTGTGTGTGTGTGTGTGTGTGTGCGCGCGTTTATAAATTGGATCAGATTTCCTACATTTTTCAACCGATTTCAACAAAACTTCACAGGACTACGTAAAATTACTTTGCGATGGTTCTGACAGCGCCAAAAATTGGAAAAACACAATTGTTTTTGCACGAAATCAATTTGAAAACACGATTAAGAGGCATCGCGAGAATTGATTGTGTGTGTTTTCGTTTATATATGAGATCGGATTACCTACATTTTTCAACCTATTTCAACAAAACTTCACTTTTTTTGGCAGGTAGTGTTTCTTATTGTCTTGCAAACTTTTTTCTTTATTTTTACATTCAGAATGCTTTAAAAATTCCATTTACAAGACAATTGTTTATAATAAAATTCTATTCAATCAGTAGACTCATTACGATTGAAAACAATGTTTTTCTTTGAGTTTGGGTTTGACAAATTCGTTAAAAAAAACAAAACAAAAAAAACTAATTAAGACATGCGTGTCCGTCAACCTTAAACAATAATCTTTGTCAATTTTATTTTTCAATCTTTATGATGGTCGATACTTGATCTATCTCTTACTGTTACATCCCCGGGCAACGCCGGGCTCTACTGCTAGTATATATATATATATATATATATATATATATATATTGTCGAAAGTAACTCCTATTTTGATACAATAATTGTCAGTGAAAAAGAATACCCCACAAATTTAACGGCAAAACAAAAGTGCCAGAAAACTTTTTGCCGTTGAAAATGAACTGACGACATGCGTTGAACGAATGTCATCAATCGTTGCAAAAAGCCACCCCTATCCTACCTAGACCTAACCTCTTTTCGAAAGTAACTCATATTTTGATACAATTAGTTGTCAGTGAAAATGAATACCCTACCAGCCCTTGTTAAAATGAATGGATTTCCCCATATCCATAGAAACTAATATTAACAAATTTCAAAATAAGTTGTTCCAAAAGTCGCTTGAAAATGAAACAGAACTAGGGACTTTTAATTTAATTCCATATTTCAATTTGAAGATTTTAGCTTCTGTTTTTGAAACATGCTAAATTCTGTGTAGCGATGGAACCATATTTTTAAATTAGTAAATTTATAATATATATATATATATATATATATATATATATATATATATATATGTTGATGCATGTTTCATTAAATAATATAAACAAGTTTTGTCTATTTATTTTAAGTAAGTTCCTTTTTATTGTCTGATAAGCTTAATAACATTATCATTGAAATACGAAGGAAATCACCATATTGATGCATATTTAAATTCAATCTAGGCTTTTAGTTTACCTAAGCCATTATCAAAGATGACAATTACATTTCAGTATGTCAAACAGTACACGGACGAAACAATAATGATAGTCTGTTTTTGTTGCATGAAAAATTTCAAAGCAACGACAAACTCGTGTATACGAGACGCGGAAGCGAAAATTTCGTCGCAGCTCGTGACTTTACACATGACCACGCGAGAGTGAAAACGAGAAGTATTAATTATGGGAAGCCGTTGGTATAAACCAATGGCTTCTGTTATCGATTATAGGTATTTAAGAATATTTGTGAAGATTTGGTTGTTTATTTTGTTCAGGTTAGGTTTCAACTGTTTTATGTATATAGCTTCAAGAATTTTTAGTTTTTGTTTATTGTTTTCATGTTTAAGTCTAGTTGTGTTTTCCACGAGGATTTTCGGGAATTGTGTACACGGCCAGGCATGTTGTTTTAAATGCCTAAAAATATTAGAGTTATCATTCAAATATAGAATCAAGCGTCGTGAAAGCGAATTTGTGATGTGACCAACATAAATATCATTTAATACATTGGAGATACAATCTCCCAAAGGTCACTTGAATTTATAAACTAATAAAACTTTATAATGTTGTTTTTTCGCAAATCGCTAACAGGAAGAGGGAAGAATCATTGCGAATAATTAAGTTGGATGTACTAGATTTAGTGTAATATATGATTAACCTAATTTTTTGATAGGGTTTGTTGTAGATATGTTAGTATTTACTAATTTGTTGTATATATATATATATATATATATATATATATATATATATATATATATATATATATATATATATATGAATATAAAGAGAAAAGAGGAAAAACTATGATGAGCCGACGCATTTCGTCCTGTGAGAGACTCTAACTTGATAAAGTCTCTCGGAGCATGAAACGCGTTGTCTCTTCTACAGATGCACTCTATCTGAGAATATTTACATGTATGTATGTATGTACGTATGTATATATGTATGTATGTATATATGTATGTATGTATGTATATATGTATATATGTATGTATATATGCATATATGTATGTATGTATGTATGTATATATGTATGTATGTATATATGTATGTATGTACGAAGTCACAAGTCATCGTGACCGAGGGTTTGAGTGTACTGACGTTGTTCACATTTTTTGCCACGTTAGATAACCCGCTCTCTCCCAGAAACTGTAACTAAGGTCTGCTCAGCATAGTTGCAGTATAAACCACAGTGGGGCTTTGTGGGTATTGAACAAACACAAATGTGCCTGAGCGAAAGCCTGCAATAGGGATTAGCTAGCCGTCTTAATAGACGGTATCCCCGAATACGATTAACCAGCTATTATATATATATGTGTGTGTGTGTGTGTGTGTGTATTTTCCTTGTTTGCTTTTTCATTATGCCCATTTTCCTTCCATTTTACATACGTTTTCTTACTTTTGTTCCCTTCTTCTTTATTTTAAAATTCCCTGTCATTTGACCATTTGTCGTCCCGTTTTCCTAATATCCTGGCAGTTTCTCTTTTCTTTCTTTCCAATTTGTTTTTCTGTCTTTTGCTTAATTTTTGGTACCATTTTTATTCATTTTTTTTACATTTTGGCTTATTTCCATTTTATTTGCATGTTCTTTGTTTCCGTTTTATTTGTGTTCATTTTGGTTGCATTTGATTTTTTTTTTAAATTATGGTTTCCAACATTGCTTCCATTTTATTTACCGTATTTGACGGCATATAAGACGCATTTTTTTTTACTCAAAATATCTTCTAAAGTTCTCCTGCGTCTTATATGCCATATGTAGGTTTAAAATTCACCATAGTCGGCCGAAATTAGCTACCTGGCAACTCCTATTAGCTTAGACTTTAGAAAAACTTTCATATACCTATTATCATTATTTAAAAGGCTATTATGCAGATTAAAAGTGTTATCATTGATAATATTCATTATATTAATTTCATCATGTTTAATATTAGTACTTTGTTTCACTAAAATTATATGCAATAAATTCAAATTATATATTTGTAAAATAGATTTGTTTCATTAATATTTTTCTTGCGATAACTTTCGGTTGCATTGGTATAAATGCAATCAGAATTTTTATATCCTAATTATTTCAATAAGGCTTTTACAAGACACATGTTGTACAGATCATATAAAGGATATAATAAAGTTTTATAGGCTTGTGTCTTTTTTTTCCTTTTTATTTTCGTTTAATTGTCATCTTGGCTTGTTTAACCAAAATAATACCCCCGAAATATAGCGTATGATGTACCATTAACTAATAATTTTACTAATTACTAATTTTTTCTTGATTTGCCCTGCAGAAATTGGGGTGCGTCTTATACACCCTTGCGTCTTATATACCGTCAAATACGATACTTCAATTCTGTGTCTATTTTAATTATTTTCATTTTTTCCAATGTCTTGTTTTTATTCATCCCTTATTTTTTGTTTCCTTTTCGTTTTTATTTTCTTGTCATAATTTAATTCAGTTTTCTTTTTTTTTTGTTAGTGTTTGTACGATGTGGTGCAAGAATTGCATTCATGAAAATGGAAACCTCCTTCTCCTTCCGAGTAGCTGTTCATACTCCACTAGTAGAATTACATAAAAGCAAACTTTCACTGAAATATTTTGAGGAATATTTCTTCGCTGGCATTGGACGAACCGTAATTTTTTTTATATATAATATTTTATTATGTATAACGCGTTCAGCTAATTGCCGAGGAGAGTTTTACCAAAAAGGTTCGATCAGCAAATTTCCGAGAAGAGTTTTACCAAAAAAGTTCGGTCAGCTAATTGCCGAGGAGAGTTTTACCAAAAAGGTTCGATCAGCAAATTTCCGAGGATAGTTTTACCAAAAAAGTTCGGTCAGCTAATTGCCGAGGAGAGTTTTACCAAAAAGGTTCGATCAGCAAATTTCCGAGAAGAGTTTTACCAAAAAGTTCGGTCAGCTAATTGCCGAGGAGAGTTTTACCAAAAGGTTCGATCAGCAAATTTCCAAAAAAGTTCGGATAGTTTTTTACCAAAAATCAGCAAATTTCCGAGGATCGGTCAGCTAATGGCCGAGGAAAGTTTTACTAAAAATATTCGCTCAGTCATTGAACCTGTGATTATAATTTGCTATAAATTTCAGCAGACACTTTGCTTAATTAAAAAAGTTCATATAAAACTTTTATTAGCGATTATTACAAGAAGGATAAATTAGTGATAAAAAGCAATATCCCATTATGAAAAATTCCTTAGGAATTATATTGATTACATTTCGGCAACGAAAATAAATTCAGCAGATATAAACTTCCAAATTATCCAATGATTGATGTGCATTTCTTAGATAAGGTGACAGAACTAGGTTTTGCCATAAGTGATTCCGCTGGACCTAATGTACGTTTACCTTAAAGATATTTTCCCTGGTAGAAAAAGGGATGACGTTTCAAGTTTTGTTCGGCGACAGCGTTTCTTAAGCAGGACAACTTGATCTCCTGGCCTTTGTACATTTGTTTACAAATATATTTGGGCTTGTATGCAGGTAACTAGTAGAAATGAAGTTTCACGTACGACACAAACATAACAGCTGAATGAGGTTGTCAGCTCTCATATATATATATATATATATATATATATATATATATATATATATATATATATGTGTGTGTGTGTGTGTGTGTGTGTGTTTTAGGCAGCATTTTTTCATTGATGCATGTTTCATTAAATAATATAGAAAGTTTTGTCTATTTTATGCAAATTCCTTTCATATCGTCTGGTAAGAATATAAAACAAACACTTGTTAATAATAGCTTTCCAAACTATATAGTTGATTAACAAATCAGATGCTTTCTTGGAAGTCTCATTTCTAATGAAATAGAACATGATACTGCTTCAACTAATCCCAAAGATATTAATCTCCTATATCGTAATTAAATGCATACTAATTATAAATAAGATGAAAATATACTAAAAAAAATTGGCAAATACTAATATTTCTATAACAAATTCTAGCAAAAAAATTAAGCTAATCATATACTACACTAAATCTAGTATATCCAAGTCAATTATTCGCAATGATTCTTCCCCCACCGTTATCGATTTGCAAAAAACCAATATTGTTTACAAATTCAAGTGCCCTCTGGGAGATTTTTTATGCAAACAAAACAGACTATCATTGTTGCTATGTCCATGTATTGTTTAATTTATTGTAATATACTTGTCATCTTTTGATGATGGCTTATGTAAGACGAAAAGCTATGATAATGTTATACGATATGAAAGTAATTGGCTTAAAATAAATAGACAAAATTGTCTATATTATTTAATGCAACATACATCAACACACACACACACACACACACACACACACATATATATATATATATATATATATATATATATATATATATATATATAAGAGGTTTCCAGTCTTCAGGGCAAACAATAGCAAAATTTCATGAACGTGAGCGTGTAAAATAATGTTAAATTCATGAATACACACGCATACAAAACGGAGTAAAAACGCGGATTGAACCCACCTTTGAGTAGATGCTCTGTTTTAATTTATTTATTAAGCAGTATGCGGGCTGTAACAGCAAAATTGTCCAAATCGTGTAACAGCAGAATTGTCCAAGTCGTGTAACACCAAAATTGTCCAATTGTTAGATTAAGCTTTGAACTGCTGTATCTTAGAAATGATTAAAGATATCTTACTGGAATTCTGCGAGGTTTTTATAACACTGTTATACTCTACTTTGCACAATAATAATGTATTTAGAGCTAAGTAGAAATGATGATCCCTCTCACTTTTTCGACTTCCTGATCTAGTTTTCGTTTCTACTGACCGCTCTTTTTAAAACTTATTCACCGTTGTCTTGATGGTTCTTGAATGAACTTTGAAAATGGAAGCCAGAATATGAATGTTGGTACTATTACTGAAGGCCTGAATGATCTTTTTCCTCTCACCATTGCTCATTTGTGAAGACATAGTGGGGCTGACACAAAACGATTTTAATCTGTTCTCTTTCACTTGAATAACTTAATAGTGTTTTTCAGTGATTCTTACGACAAATCTTATCTGAAAACCTGGACATTTTTTTAAAGATATTAAACATTTCGTGGAATGGACATTTATCCTAATGCGGTAACACGATTTGGACAATTTTGCTGTTACAGCTGGTATTTATTTCCATCTAACGGTGTGAAATTTCAAGAAATCTTGATATAAAAATATGTACCATCCAACAACAGAGCATCTACTGAAATATGTGCATCTATAACAAATATAGTTTAAGCTGTAAATTAATATATAGGGTGCCCCCCACAAAAAAAAAAAAAAATCGACAAGCAATTATCTTGAAAACTACTATTTCTAGCTCAATGAAATTGAACGGTTTAGGTGTTGAACCTCGTAAGTTTACTTTATGACACGGCAAATGTCAAGTCGGTAGTTAAGCTCTTGCCAAACACGTTGTAGCATGACTCCGGTAACATTATCCAGTTCGGAAGTGATTCTCTGCTTAAGTTCATCAATGCTAGCAGGAAAAGGGGAACGTAAACCATTCCATTCACATATGCCCATAAAATTTTGCATTG
>CAHIKZ030000435.1:4135000-4240000 GCA_903632075.3 Acanthosepion pharaonis | reverse complement strand
TATATGTGTGTGTGTGTGTGTGTGTGTGTGTGTGTGTGTGTGTGTGTGTGTGTGTGTGTGTGTGAAAAATATACAGAAAATAGGAAATAACTCGTTAGGTAAATAATCCAAAGTTCTTTAGTATTTTTGTTATTATTTTTAAAAAATAGTGCTCGATACAAATCTTAGTACTTTAATTCAATTTAATTCAAATATTTATATTGAAGTTTTCGGCTCTTGTTTTGAAATATGAGAACTCTTATGTAGCGTGTTGGAATCATATTTTTAAATAAATAATTATATATATATATATATATATATATATATATATATATATATATATATGCTGTGCTCCTAGAAATAATATAAAGCAAACAATTAGACACAATAAAAGAGTTTTTATTTGAGGTGAAATTTCTTAACTCAAATAACCGAGAACCATGGCGAACTCTAAGAAAATTTTATTTGCAAAATGTCTTCGAATTGTCTACTAACATTTTTTTGCGTGCCCTAAAATTATTTTTACTTTTCTCCACAGTTTTCGAAGAAGAAAAAATTAAAAATAAACAAATGAAATACTGCTAGAATACATCTGTTTACTTGAAAAAATATTCTTCAACTGACCGTTTTTTGTTTATTTTTTAGAATGGTCTGCATCTTGCAAATCTTTTTCCACGCTCAAAATGTTTCTCTTCGGTTGACGATCAGACAGCACTCCCATTTCAAATACATTTTTTTTTAAACTTAATAAGTGTCTCTCTTTTTCCTAAAGAAAAGGACCTATAAAAATTTAGTTTTTCCTCATTTTATTACTGTTAAAAGTTCAATGGAGATAAGCTCTTTGTCTTTTTAATAAAATTCAGTTATCTTTTAATTATTTAATCTCGCGGCCTGATACACACACACACAGACAAAAAAATGAATTATGTTTGATTATTTCACTGTTTTACAAAACCTAACGATTCTGAACATTAACAACTAGAATAACTAACATTTTAGATTAAAGGCTGAATCTTTAACAAAGGGCACATGGCACAGTGGATAAAGGCGTTGGTTAGATCCTGTGAGAGGATCCAAACAGTGTGAGTTCAATACCCGGTTAAGGCAGTGGAGAACTTGGGGAGGGGAATTAACATGAGATAACTGATAATTGACATCCATTAATTATGGCACATGGAACTAGAACACTCTACTCCAGTGAGCGAAATAAAGGGTTTCGATGAGACATTCCAACCACCTGAAGAAGGCCGTAGCGTACAGCAGCCGAAACGTTGTAATAAATATGGCGACAAACATGAGGACAATAGTCCGAATAATATAAATAGTGTACATAATACCTCCTCTCAGAAATATAGACAGATACTGAAGGGCCGAAACGTTGTAATAAATATGGCTGCAGTGATGAGGACAATAGCCCAGATAATGTAAGTAGTGTACATAATACCTCATCTCACGAATATAGAGAGATACTGAAGGGCCAAATATTGTGATAAATATGACGACAAAGATGAGGACAATAGTCCGAATAATGTAAATAGTGTACATAATACCTCATATTAAAAATATAGACAGATACCGAAGGGCCGAAACATTGTGATAAATATGGCGACAAAGATGAGGACAATAGTCCGAATAATGTAAACAGTGGACATAATACCTCCTCTCAGAAATATAGACAGATACTGAAAGGCCGAAACGTTATAATAAATATGGCTGCAGTGATGAGGACAATAGCCCAGATAATGTAAGTAGTGTACATAATACCTCATCTCACGAATATAGAGAGATACTGAAGGGCCAAATATTGTGATAAATATGACGACAAAGATGAGGACAATAATCCGAATAATGTAAATAGTGTACATAATACCTCATATTAAAAATATAGACAGATACCGAAGGGCCGAAACATTGTGATAAATATGGCGACAAAGATGAGGACAATAGTCCGAATAATGTAAACAGTGGACATAATACCTCCTCTCAGAAATATAGACAGATACTGAAGAGCCGAAACATTTTAATAAATATGGCGACAAAGATGAGGACAATAGTCCGAATAATGTAAACAGTGTACATAATACCGCCTCTTAGACATATAGACAGATATTGAAGGGCCGAAACATTGTAATAATTATGGTGACAAAGATGAGGACAATAGTCCGAATAATGTAAATAGTGTACATAATACCTCCTCTCAGAAATATAGACAGATACTGAAGAGCTGAAATGTAATAAATATGGTGACAAAGATGAGGACACTAGTCCGAATAATGTAAATAGTGTACGTAATACCTGATCTCAGAAATATAGACAAATATTGAAACAGTAACCTTTTCTACTACCGCGGTTTCCATCAATGAAGGTTTACTCAGGCAGTGAGAAGGTCATTTGTTCTTCTATACCTTTATTTATACACTTTATTATTGGTGGGAAATTTAGTGGCAGGAAAGGAGTAAAGCAAGAGTAGAGAAAGTGTGAGGGGAGAAAAAAAGAATAGTAAAAAAAAACAAAAATAAGAATAACATAAAAAAAAATATTTTTTTTTAATTTACTATTATTCGTGTTCATAATATTCCAGTACATTTTTTGCAAGATTGCAAGCTGCCATTATTTCATATCACTCATTTAACAAGTTGCCATGCTCTTGATATAACATAATCGCCAGTTTTTCTTAAATTTAAAACCCCAAAATATCCGCTGTGGTAGAGGAGATGACTGGTTTTAAAAAGAATATGCTTGATATAATGGATAAGGTCAAGTTCAGAAAAATAAATGGCGTCTTTCCAAACGGCTGCCAAGTGAAATAAAATAAATAAAGAAAACCTTGAAAATCATACTTATTATAAAACCTAGCTTCTGTGTGTGTGTGTGTGTGTGTGTGTGTGTGTGTGTGTGTGTGTGTGTGTGTGTGTATACGTTTATATATTGGATCGGATTTCCTACATTTTTCAACCGATTTCAACACAACTTCACAGGACTACGTAAAATCACCTTGCGGTGGTTCTGATAGCGCCAAAAATTGGAAAAAACAATTGTTTTTGCACGAAATCAATTTGAAAACACGATTAAGAGTCATCGCGACAATGAAAGGGGGACAACTCATATCGAGTTATACTTATTATAAAATCCAGGTTGTTTGTTTGTGTGTCACTTTTTTTGGCAGGAAGTGTTTCTTATTGTCTTGCACACTTTTTTCTTTATTTTTACTTTCAGAATGCTTTAAAAATTCCATTTACGAGACAATTGTTTATAATAAAGTTCTATTTAATCGGTAGACTCATAATGATTGAAAACAATGTTTTTGTTTGAGTTTGGGTTTGACCAATTCGTGAAAAAAAACAAAAAAAAAAAAACTAATTAAGACATGCGTGTCCGTCAACCTTAAACAATAATCTTTGTCAATTTTATTTTTCAGTCTTTATGATGGTCGATACTTGATCTATCTCTTACTGTTACATTCGCCGGGCTCTACTGCTAGTTCTAATTAAATGCGATAAAACCGGAAACATCTACATGATGAGCCCGAAGGTGTACGGGAAAAAATGAGTGAAGTTGTCACCAATTTTATAAAAAAAAGCACTAAATCAATATTTCGAAACATAAATAAGTGAACAAAAAAAAACAAAAAAAAACACACGCTCCAAATCAGTATATGTGACAGGGTTCAGCAACTATGTAAAAAGAAAGCTTTTCTAATCGTAAAAGAACACAAGGAAAATTTTCCAAATAATCCATCATTTCGCTTGAGCGAAAACCGATTTGGGAAAAAATAAGCCAGAAAATCCTACAAGAAATGTGTTAGGTTACTATTGGTAGCAACGCAGAGTAGCCAGTGAAAAGACACATTATATTTTGATTTTGAGAAATCAAAAAGCATATGTTTATTAAATACTATATAAAAGATGTCTATCCCTCCAGGGTCTACTTGATGCATTAAACATCACTAACGAGTTCATTAATGAAACAGCTGAACAAGTAGAAATTATTCTACAATGTGTTCCAAAAGTCACTTGAGAATTGGCAGAAAACTTGCGAAATAGCAACCAGGGAAAATTTGCTTGACATCATCTTCGATCAATCGACCAATAAAATTTCTTAATAATATATTGTCACATACAGAAAGATGATTCTATGTCGTAAATAAATATAAAATTTACAAGGTTACCAATGTTAATACGACTTTTGGAACACCCTGTAGACTCTTGACTTCAGACAGAATCTCTTTTAGGATTCTTTACCCGATCTCATATTAGAACAATTTGATGAGAAAAACAGAAAATAAATTAGGCTTATAAAATTAATTTTCCGTTCACTTAACCTTGTACTTTAAAATCAGATAAATCGTTTTTCTCTCAAAAGCAGTCAACATCCGCGACTCCGGCTCATATTTTCAGGAGTTGAAGCCAAGTGAAACACAGCAAGTTAATTCTAAGAAGCGTGCCTTATCTTCTTCCGTCTTCCTTCAGGAGATGGGTGATCATGACTCTCCACAGCTTCCTATCCGTTCAACCAGACCTCTACGTAAAACAAAACATATCCTTTCTCACTCAGCACTATTAATCTTCTTTTTTGTCTATGTACTGTGTCCCTTCAGAACGTAGGGGATCATGGCTCTCCACAACTTCCTACCTGTTCACCTACGCATCTGTTTAAATCAAAATAAGGGAAACACAGCAACCAGTAAGTTAATTCTACGGAGGCTTCTTATCTTCTTCCGTCTCGCTTCTGGAATGAATTTCGACAAGTTTAACATTGTTGTCTTTATGTGTCTTCCATAATTCGACCAATAAAATTTCTTAATAATATATATATATATATATATATATATATATATATATATATATATATATATATATATATATATATCCAGAAACATGATGTCATTTGAAAAATAAATATAAAGCGTGCAAGGTTATCAATAGTAATGCGAGATTTGGAACAACCAATAGATTCTTTATTTCAGACAGAATCTCTTTTAGATTTATTTACTGTTGGGGCCACCCACCTTCTCATCAGAATGGACTGATCTCTCTACTACTAATAGGACAGTTCTAGAGAGTTCTGAAAGAGATCAGGTGACCATCATACTTCCGTCTCTCTACCGGAAGATACAGTTGGACTTTATACTCTTTCTGATTGTTACTGACTAACCTGCGTTCGTTTGACCACTAATCTCTCTGTTGTAAATACCTCTTCAGATATACCAGTATTTTTCCCTACGTATATGTTTGTCCTTATTTCAATACACGCACGCGAAAACACTCAACATCTCAACATTTACCCAATCTCATATTAGAACGACTTGGTGAGAAAAACAGAAAAAAAAATAAATACGATCAAAAGAAAAAATATTAAGGAGAGAAAACAATAAAACAGGAATTAACTTTAGCACACGGCATTATTAATATTACTTTTCTTTCCACCGTATTCTTTTTCAAGGCTTCTCAATAGCAGTAACCTTATTATTAATTTCACTCAAAGGTGTTTTCTGTTGCCATAGCAGGATATGACAACACAACTATGAAATTCATACTCACTATTGTTCATGGGTCAGAGTCATTTGCAGTGGTAGGATAAACTTTTTGTACAGCAAATGAAGTCACATACAGAGTGATAAAGGTTAAGGGGAGAGAAGATAACGATTGGCATTGCAAAGTTGACTGGGAAGCAAGAAGAAAAAAGAGAGTTCCATAAGCAGAAAGTGCAAGAGAAGAAACTATTAGCAGAGAACTTACGGTTACAACTTATTTAAAATGGGACCTTGCCACCAATCTACCGGGTGTTCCAAAAGTCATGCAACAATTGGCAGAAAACGTGCACTTGTGAAATAGCAACCAGGGAAAATTTGCATGATATCATCTTCTATAATCCGGCCAATAAAATTTCTTAATAATATATTGTCACATACAGAAACATGATTCCGTTTGGGAAATATATCTAAAATTGACAAGGTTGTCAATGGTAAGGCACAACTTTTGAAACATCCTGTAAATTCTTTATTTCAGACAGAATCTCTTTTAGATTTATTTACCCAATCTCAGAACAACTTCGTGAGATTGTGATATAAACAAAAATAAAGACTCCATCACACATATATATATATATATATATATATATATATATTTGGTTGATAGATGTGAGTTTGTGACCCTGGGTTTCACGCTTTGTTTGTCTGTCGATCGCTAAAGCGTGATACCCAGGTCACAAACTCACATCTATCCAACCAAATATGTTAGCTCTACCTCTGATATTGAGCGCTTAATAAGTACCATATATAATATATAAATAATTATACATACTTATATTTATTTATATTTATATACACTTTTCACACACACACACACACACACACACACACACACACACACACACACACATATATATATATATATATATATATATATGAAGAAATATATTCTTAAGATGTGCTATATTTATGGGATAAAGTGCTCAGTATCAGAGATAGAGCGTGTGTAAATATAAAAATGGACCATTGAAGTCAACACTAAGAGGCTACAGTCTGTTTCATGCTAGACGCAATCGTCAGGCCACCTGAAGTGTTGACTTCTATGTTCACTATATGTATATAGGGTGTCCCCAAAATCACACAACAATTGTCTGAAAACGTACACATGTGAAATAGCAACCAAGGAAAATTTGCATGACATCATCATCTTCTATACGTCGGCTAATAAACTTTCTTAATAATATACTGTCACATACAGAAACACGATTTCACTTGGTAAATAAATATGAAATTTACAAAGTTATCAATGGTAATACGACTTTTGGAACACCCAGTACATTGTAGAAAATTAGTTCTTTTCCACAACAATAATTAATGGCTAAAAATATCAACAAAAGTGTATTTGATATCCCCCAAAGCTGGTTTGAGGCTGCAAGGGTGGCCGAAGTAATGGGCCGCTATGTATTAAGCAAAATTAATAAAAATAGTACATATAAATGACCATCACCTACACAGAGATTACGGACTAATGGTGGTGTCGGATACAAGAAGATCGAACAACAAAATCAGGAAGCAACTATACAAACTTCGGTTTTGATATCGACGTGTATATGTATTTAAAAGTGTTCCTATGCCTGGACGTTGAATTGAATTTAGAAAATGCTAAAATCTCTTCGTACATTAAACCAAACAGCAAGTTACAATACATAAACGATGGATCCAACATGTCCCCAAAGGCATCGTAAGTTTCTTATGAGACCGATTTTATAAGTGTTCAATATATGCACCGCCTGTGACACGGCACATGTCAAGTCGGTAGTTAAGCTCTTTCCAAACACGTTGTAGCATGACTCCGGTAACATTATCCAGTTCGGAAGTGATTCTCTGCTTAAGTTCATCAATGCTATCAGGAAAAGGGGAACGTAGACCATTCCCTTCACATATGCCCATAAAATTTTGCATTGAAGGCACGCTGCATCGTCTTAGGTGGCTGTGTGCGAGCATATTCCAAGACACAAAATGAATTCTCTTTGGGAGTGATCAGTATGTCTCTACCTGAAAATAGGACAAAAATAAAACATTAAATATAAAATCTTGATCTGTTTCTATATATTCTGTGAAAATTTGAGGTTATGGCAACAAGAATTGCCAAAATTATTGGCCAGCAAAATGGTGTCAATTTGTGGGGCACAGCCTGTACATATTCATTTTCGATCTGTGAATGAAGAGTGTTGGGAGACTTCGACTTGTACTGCAATATCTCCGATGCTAAACGCAAACGAGTTACCCGTTTGTCCATTGACTAAAAGAGAAGGTTTGGCCATGACCACACGCTTCCGGAAGTACTTCATAACTTTTCGTTCTTTTTTGTGTGATTTAATACTTCAACCTAGACTGACAGATAGGGGTTGTTTCTGTCTCTCTGAAAACCTTTTGAATGCAATAATCTTCCGACACTTCAGTCTTTAGAATTGAATTTAGGAACTGCTAATATCTCTCTCCGTACATGAAACCAAATAGCATGTAACAATATATAAATGATGAATCAAATACGCCCCAAAAGTCACTGAATGTAGGCTAAGTGGAAATTCTTCAAATAAAGATATTTTGAAAAAAAGAAAGAGTATAAAAGAGCATTAATGGAATGAGACCACAAAACCAAACTTGAATTTAAACCCTAAACGATTCAACCTATAGAGGATAACAAAAGATAGAGAAACATCATTTGGTTTACTCCTCTTTCAATTTAGGAATAAAAACAAATATAGGAAAATGTTGTACAGACTACTTGATAAACATTCCCTAAAATTGCTGAGTTGCAAAATATTTTCAACAAAAAAATCGTGAAGATAAGCTATAGATGTACCAGGAATTGCGAAAATACAATTAAGAAGCAGACCATCACAAATTTTAATAAAGATAGCGTTCAAGATAATATAGCAGGTCACATGTGCAATTGTGAAACAAAAATATGTGTCCACTGAACGGAGTATGCAAAACAGAATGTGTAGTATACAAGGCCGAGGTTGAAAAACACCAAAATAAATTGTATTTTGGTTGTGTGGAAGGTAACTTTTAGAAAAGCTGTTATAACCACCGCTCATCATTTAAGAGAGAAAGTTACAATCATTGTACGAAACTAACATGACAGAAGTGAAAAAATGAAAAAAAAAATCCCTTATATATGATGGAGTATTTAAAAAAAAATACCAAAACAAAACAAAAACAAAAAAAACATTATGTGCTTATGTCTGAGAAATTTTCATAGAAAATATTCGTCATATCTGTCGGAGGATAAATATTTTATATGAATATTTCTCGGACATTCAGGCTGGTAAATGTTATTAATACTGTTTATTATAAAAACAGAGCATTTACTTAAATATTTGTATCTATAAAAAAATATATATGTATAAACATAAAATGTCTTAAAATAATTGTCGGACTTTGTCCATTTCATAATGTGTGACGTCATTTGAGTAGATATGAATGTACGTGAGAGATTCATGGAAGATTGAAGTTTAAAGGAGTAAAATCGACCTCGCTAATCGAAAGATCCTCCGTGGCTCGATCGGTTAAGTCACGTCAGGCTAATGACTGTTCCGTAGAGGATGCAGGTTCGATTCCTATCGGAGGACGAATATTTCCTACGAAAATTTCTCGGATATTCTGGTCGGTAAATGTTATTAATACTGTTTATTATAAAAACAGAGCATTTATCTAAATATTTGTATCTATAAAAAGAATGTTTAAACATAAAAATGTCTTTATATATATGTTTATGTATATATGTGGATTCAACGTAGGTTGCTAACATTCAGTTTAACTCTTCAATCAATCTTAATTCCATTTTATTTTGATTCTTATATCAACACCCTTTATATCTTTTTTGTGTGTTCAAGCAGCCACATTAGGCATATGCCCGTTTTGTTTGTGGGTCACATGACAAGTAAAATCGAACAACAGATCGATAGTCCTCATTGGATATCAAAGAGGCAGCCGAAGCATAGATATAACATGAAAGAGACAAGAAAATCAAGATTGTCTGCATTGCCTATCGATCCCCACCCCCTCGTTATGCAATATCGATCTGTTCAATCGCCTTTCGCATCTAGTAAACTGCGAATTGAACAACGCAAGCTCACGTTTCACATACACACTTCCTTTTACCTGATCACATCATAGGAAAGGGATGAAGATTGTATTGCGCCAGTGATCCGAATGGAGGCAAGTTTACGAATTTGATTTCCAAAAGGGCTCTTGTTTCTGTTAGAAAAGAATAATGAAATTTCAAAAAGTATATGATTCTTTATCTTGTCCTCAAATCGAATATGGTAGGGATTTTCCAAGTGTAGCTTAGATGTGGCACAAGGCCGAAAGTAGGGGGCACCCAGTGAGGATCAAACTCACTACTCAGTCATAATTGTTCTAGCGAGACAAGTTTGCCAACCATTACACCACCGCGAGGTGCCTAAATCGAATATTATATTAAGTCAAATATCAGAAACAGTCTTGTTCTTAATTTAAACCTTCTTTAGGAGAATGATGGCATTTGAATTTATTTTAGTCGGGGAAAATCTAATTTCGTATGTAATCGAAGATTTAACTTAATTTGTAAATAAAGATTAAGGGCCATTGTAAGCGTCAGCAATTTCAGGTAGAAAAATAACAGTACTGTAATCCCTTTACATAAAATTTAATGGTTTGTTCGGGTAACCTTCAGGGAACAAATACCTAAAATTTTGGGCACATTGTCCAAACATGGATGTACAAAAGTTCGCACGTCTTCGTCGGTAAAAAAAAAATGTGTTCTCAGTTCAGGAGGCGAGGTAGCGATCGGCAGCTCATCGTCTCTGTTGTTGACCCCTTGGCGACTATATTTAGTCGTCCCCCCACGAGGGCGTCATGTGGCACAAGGCCTTTTTAACGTGGGAATTCCCGAGCCATTAGGCTCGCCCAAAAAATAGCCCATTTGAACCCGTATAAACGGGTTCAGGGCCGAGTTTACCTCCCCGAAGGAGACTCCGCCCTTCGGCGTAGCCTCCTTCGGGTTCCTCCCTCCCGAAAGCAGAGAGTTAAACCGAACCGTTCGCTCAGAAAGTGAGCGGCGGACTCGACTATATTTAGTCGTCCCCCACGAGGGCGTCATGCGGGCACAAGGCCCTTTTAACGTGGGCATTTTCGAGCCATTAGGCTCGGGCCAAAATAGCCCATTTGAACCCGTATAAACGGGTTCAGGGCCGGTTTTACCTCCCCGAAGGAGACTCCGCCCTTCGGCGTAGCCTCCTTCGGGTTCCTCCCGCCCGAAAGCAGAGTGTTAAACCGAACCGTTCGCTCAGAAAGTGAGCAGCGGACTCGACCGCGACTAAAGAGAGAGAGACTTTCCTTTATTTCTTCCTCACAGAAGGTCCGGCTTTTGTATCCTTCCGCCGGTGGATTTGATTGGTTCACAGTTCAACCAATTTACTACTGTAAGGGAATTCATCCGCCAGTGAGAAACATGTCTAATCGCTGCTACAAATTTACCATATATTTTCCGCGATCAAATTTCTGGATACAACTTTCGACCTATCCAAAGAAATATACATGTCTTATACTAAGAGCATTGTTTCGCCTGATTAACCCAGCAAAGAACCGAACTGGGAAAAATAAGCCAGAAAATCCTACAAGAAATGTGTGAGTTTCTACTGGTAGCAACTTAGATTAACTAGTGGAAAGATACAATATATTTTGGTTTAGAGAAATAAAAAAAAAAAAACAGGTGTTTATTAAATACAATATAAATATCTATCTCTTGAGGGGTTACTTGAAGCATTGTGGTTTTATACAACCATAAATACATTAGTAAATAATCCAGCCACCCGCCAGGAATTTTAAACATCTTGCACAAATCGGTGCCGTACAGGCACTCAACTAACTCTAGCAAGAAAATTATTTTTGACAAATATAAAACTAAATATGTAGATGCACTAGAAAAAAGGAAACACAAATTTAATCTAGAATACATAAACATTAGTAAGAATACGAACAATAATCAAAAGAATAGAAAATGCACCATAATTTGGTTTAAGCCACCATTTAACATAAATGTCAAAACCAATATAGGTAAAAATTTTCCTTAATTTAATCCACAAATATTTCAGCCATATACCATTGCTCAACAAAATCTTCGACAAGAACAACATTAAGATTAGCTACAGCTGCACCAAAAATATTTGAATAGTATATAGACAACATAATAATAATACATTAAACAAATATTTAAACAACTTCAATAACTATATTAAGACAGACAAAAAGTGTAATTGTTAAAAAAAAATACCTGTCCAATAAATCATAAACGTATGAATAAAGGCGTTGTTTATAAAGTTAGCATTAAAAATAAAGGTGAGACTAAGTTTTACTTTAGTTCCACTGCAAACCACTGGTAAACCGAATATTACCATCATAAAATAACTCTTACCAATAAAAAAATATTCAAAATCCACGGTCTTCTCAAAATTTTATTAGAAAATGAAAGCAACTAACTACACATCGGTAGTAATTTGAATTTTGTTGCTAAAACTACACCCTTCTATGGCCGCGGGTGTGTTTGCTGGAAAAAAAAAGATTAATTCCCAAAAATATTAATGACCCACCCTGCTGAACAAACGTATGCATACATGAGAAACTATATATTAGAAAGTTTATAAAAAAATAAAAATTTACTGAATCAGAGAAATGAAATAGCTTTTTTTTGTCGTCATTGTCAAAAATTTTCCTTAAATAATATTTAAAAATAAAATTAAAAAATGTGAGCTGGTAATATACATACTTATATTTGATATGAAAAAAATAATTTTAAATAATGTAAGTTATTCTATTATATTTACTTGTTTTTAAAAATGAAATATAGATTATTTAGTAATTAAGAGTAAAATATTTTAAAACTGTAGTTAAATAAAACGTATTCTAACACAGAAAAACCTAAAAAGAATCTTCAATTATACAAGTAAGGAAAAAATGCCGAAAAACCTTTTGCCGTTAATAAAAAACCCCAGACGACATGCATTTAACGGATGTCAGAATTCATTGAAAAATACACCCCTACACTCTTAACCCCTTTTTCGAACGTAACTCATAATTGATACAACAATAGTTAATAAAAATGAACACACTACTACCCCTGTCTGAATGATTGGATTTCTCTGTATCCTTGGAAACAGGAAATTATGAATTTATATGTGCGTTTAAAAGTTAGGAAATTTAAAAATAAGTGAAAACACATGTTTTCAATGAGTTAATTTATAATATTTATGTTCTGTAAATTTACATTGTAAAAATAAAAAAAATATCAATAAGAACACCGGATGATATATCTTACTGTTCGTTCGTTCGTTATATATATATATATATATATATATATATATATATATATATATATATATATATATATAAACTGCGTCTAGAGATTATATGCAAAAGAGGTATTGTCAAATATTTTATGTAAAATTCATAGATATGTGTTATCCAAGTCCCAATTTTCAATTTCAGATTGATATTTAGTATTTTTTTAGTAGTTATAGCAACTTGCAGTGTCATGAGATTATTTGCATGAACTAGAATTCAGTATTATGGCTCGTAAAAAAGAACTAACAATTAATGAAAATAACTATATAATCAAAGAAATTAGCAAAGGAAAGTCTTCGCTTCAAATTTCTAAGGATTTGAAAAGGGATCATCGAACAATCTAGAAAATATGTCAAATGGGAATTCAACCAAGGAAAAAAGTCTCAGGCTGAATTCAGGAATTTAACAAAGCGAGATCTATCACATATCCGAAGAGAATTAATAAGAAACCCAAATGCGTCAAGTGCGTTCACATTTGAGGCCGCTGGAGCTCCTATGGTGTCAAGGGAAACAAGGTGTAAAGCATTAAGAAAGTTTGCTGATGTAAAAAATCGAATAAAGAAACCCATTTTAACAAAAAAACATAAGGAAAGAAGATTGCAGTGGGCAAAAAAATACATGAAAACTGATTTCAGTAAAGTGCTTTTTACAGACGAATCAAGGATCACCTTCGATGGGCCCAATGGATGGGCTCGAGGATGGGTTTGCAAGCAACATGACTCAAGAAAATGTTTTAAACGCCAACAAGGCGACGGTGGAATCATGATATGGGCTGGGATTATTGGTAATGAGCTCGTGGGTCCATTTAAACTGAAAGACGGGATTAAAATGAATTCTAAACGTTACTGTGATTTTCTAGAGCAATATTTCTTTGAATGGCTTGATAACCAGTCTTTAGCCAAGTGTAGATCTATGATCTTTATGCAAGACAACGGACCAAGTCATGTATCAAAGTTTACTAAATCCTGGTTGAAAGAAAAGGGATTTGTTGAAGATTCTCTTATGGACTGGCCTTCAAATAGCTGTGACTTGAATCCCATTGAGAATCTGTGGAGCATCCTCAAGAGAGATATTTATTCTAATGGAAGGCAATTCAACAGCAAGTGTGACCTCTGGGAGGCAGTTAAAGTTGCTGCAAACAACTTACCAGCCGCTAAAATTGCAAATCTAACATCAGATGTTGAAAATAGGCTGCTAAGAGTTATTGAAAAGAAAGGAGCATTTGTGTAATAAATTTTAGGAGGTTCTTATTATTTTTTGTTACTATATCTTTTATTTTTAAAATAAAAGTTTTTTTTATGTTTTTCCTTTAAGAAATTGACGGATTTGTTCTAAAATCTTTTCATATTATTTTTTTACATTAGTTTTACAAGGTATAATAATGTAAAAGTATCAAAACAAATAGTTGCAAATAAACTACTGACAGTCAAATTAGTCTGTTTTGTTAACTTAGTAAAATTTTTTCCAACCATAGACAATAGTTTTCTCTATCACTATATATCTAAGTCAATAATATTGAGTAGAATCTAAACCATATCATAATAAGACTTTTAACATTAAAGACGCAACTCTTTATACCAATTCATAACTTGCATATAATCTCTAGACGCAGTTTATATATATATATATATATATATATATATATATATATATATATATATAGTCTTAAGGTGTGCTATATTTATGGGATAAAGTGCTCAATATCAAAGATAGAGCGTGTGTAAATATAAAAGTGAACATAGAAGTCAACCCTTAGAGGCGACAGTCTGTTTCATGTTATATGCAATCGTCAGGCCTGACGATTGCATATAGCTTAAAACAGACTGTCGCCTCTAAATGTTGACTTTATGTTCACTTTATATATATATATATATATATATAGAAGAGAGAGGATGAGAGGGAGAGACTAGTAATAATTGTTAGCCAGAATATGGGATACTGTTGAACCTTTCTTTAGTAGTCTGGAACAGTTTCCAGTATTCTTGCTGTTTCCTAGTCTTTCTTGCATTCGCAGACCTTTCCATCTATTTTGCGCCATTCTCCGGCTGAGCCACAAGCGCACCGATAAAGATAACAAAAATATCAAATTTCATTTTCATCTCGTAGAAATGATTTCGTTTCCCGCGCATATTAGCTAACTCCTATTCTCATTCTCTTTACATTACTATTTGGCTTGTGCCAACAATAGCAGCAACGTTCAAGCAGATTTTCACCTTTTTTTTTATATAGCGCAAATCTGTTTTTCGAATTGGATGTATTTGGATCTGTTTGATCCTGAAAGAGTTTTCTTTTCGCTTCATTACGATAGTTTGTGGTTTATGGATATACGATTAGTATCTATCTTTCTCAGTCTCATCTTTTTCTGTCTATCTATCACTAACTTATCAATCTCAAATAGTTCTTATCTATCTATCTAAAGCAGTTTTTACCTAATTATATATCTATTTAGATATAACATTTCATATATATATATCTATATATATATATTTGAAATCAGACTTCTCTATCTAAATATTTTTGGCATTTGAAGGAAATAAATAGGACACCTAAAGTAAAATGGAAAATTATAAACAGGACTAGAACTTGTAAAACTTGGGACGACCCATGCCCTTTATGCCTCCATGAGAAACTGCACATTATTAAGTTTCTAAATAATAAAAATCTATTAAACAATAGACATGAGTTAACGGTTTTTTGCCGACATCATCAAATTTTTGCATTGAATAATTAGCTTAAAGACAAACATACAATAATATAATTTTTATAATCCATAGCCCTAATTAATAGTTTGAATACCCTACAAAAATAGAGAACCTTTATAAAGTCGTCAGAAAACAAATGTTACGGCAGTTTTTATATACACAAAACCCTTTCATAAAGAAATAAAATAAAAAATAAATAAATCTCCATAGACACGTAAACCAGACTGGGCGAAAACATCTTCCGTTTTAAATTTAGACACCCCTACCTTACCCTGACTTGACATCTATGAAAGTAACTCTATACTGATACATATTATTAACACCCAGCACCCCTTCCTATTTAAACAATCGCCCTGGCTGTTACCATGGAAATTTTGATTTCAATTATGAATATGCTATTAAAACACGTAAATTTCAGAAATAAGTTATTCCAAAAAAAAATTTCGCTTGAAGATGGAACAGAGCTTACTTTAATTCAATTTAATTCAAATAATTATATTGAAGTTTTAGGCTCTTGTTTTGAAACATGAGACCTCTTATGTAGCGTGTTGGAATCATATTTTTAAATAAATAATTATATATATATATACATATATATATATATATATATATATGATAAAGTTAATTAGTAATCTATTTGGTTAATTCCCGGGAGGATATAAGTCCCTAGAGTGCAATGAATTAAACACAGCAAGTGATAATTAATTAACAAATCGGAGACTTCAGAAAGCCATGGTTATATTTCATTTCATGAAATCGATAATTAGATTTATCTTCGTCAGACCAGGCGGTTTTAAAATGATCATCTGTAAGGTCCGAACCCACACCAACTTAAGGGACAGATGTGATCTCTGCATCAAAAGAAAAAAAAATCCTGATAATCAAATATGAAAACGAACTACTTAATCAACGAAACGAGCTTTTCTTCAAATGCAGAGATAAGAATAACTTCGAATTTTTAAAATAACATGAATTCTAAACTTCGGATTTCGGATGTTTTACATGTATTTGTGCATATGTATTTGTATATGGTATGTATATTGCTATAGGCATATCTATCTATCTATCTATCTATCTATCTATCTATCTATATATATATATATATATATATATATATATATATAATCATAAGGAGCCAGGAAAACCTACCTAGGTTTCACCTAAACAGATCTTCAGGGTAAAGCCGGTATTGAACACTCTACGTCGTTCTCTATTTACTCTTGTTTTGTTTTTCTTTGGACTTGGAGCTTAAACACTTGCCGATTGTTTTGTCTTGTTTTAATGTTCTTGATTCTTTCTTTTTTATTTCCAATTTTTCCTCAGGTACCGATTTGTTCTACTGCAAGTTGAGCTATCCGATTTTTTTTTTCCAAATATATATATATATATATATATATATATATATATATATATATATATATATATATATATATATATATATATATATATATATATATGTATGTGTGTGTGTGTGTGTGTGTGTGTGTGTGTGTGTGTGTGTATATAGAAAATAGGAAAGAACTCGTCAGGTAAATAACCCAAAGTTCTTTAGTATTCCTGTTATTATTTTTAAAAATAGTGCTCGATACAGAAGTAGTGCATAAATATAATTATTTATTTAAAAATATGATTCCAACGCTACCTAAGAGTTCTCATATTTCAAAACAAGAGTAAAATGTAAAATTATAAACCAAAACTAGAACTTGTAAAACTTGGAATGCCCCATGCCCTTTATGCCTACATGAAAAACAACACAATATTAAGTTTCTAAATAATAAAAATATATTAAACAATAGACATGAGTTAACGGTTTTTTGCGACATCATCAAATTTTCGCATTGAATAATTAGCATAAAAACAAATAATAAAATAATTTTTAAATTCCATAGTCTAAAAAAAGAAAAAAAAAGAAAAAGATAACCCTTTATGAAGTCGTCCAAAAACAAATGTTAGCGACTTACGACAGTTTTTTTATATACACAAAACCGTTTCAGAAAAGAAAAATCTCCATAGACACTTAAACAGACTAGATTATGTCATCTTCCGTTTTAAATTTAGACACCCCAACCTTATCCTGACTTAACGTCTGTGAATGTAACTGAGATATTGATACAAATTATTAACACTTACGCACTTTTTCTTTAAACAATTGCTCTAGCCGTTACCATAGTAATTTTAATTTCAATAATAAATATGCTTATAAAAAGCATAAATTTCAGGAAGAAGTTATTCAAAAAAAATTTAGCTTTGTAGTTTAATTCAATTTAATTCAAATAATTATATTGAAGTTTTCGGCTCTTGTTTTGAAAAAAAGAGAATTATGTAGCGTTGGAATCATATTTTTAAATAAATAAATATATATATATATATATATATATATATATATATATATATATATATATATAGATACACCTAGTGAGCCAGACAAACCTCCCTAGGTTTCACCTAAACGGATCGTCAGGAAAGTTTGGCTAACGAGGCAAAGAGAAAACACATATTTATAGGTGATAGCTAAAATCATACCACGTGACAAAAACAAAAAAAAAAAAAAAAAAACAACCTAAGTGGGTGGGGGGAGATAAATATTTATTCAACAAAAAAAAAAAAAAATCCTCAGTGGAAAGTCAATAACGGGAAAACGTCTAATTTAGTAGCCAAGATTTTAGAGTTTAATAGCTGGTTAGGTTGATCATATAAAGCTATGGCTAATTTCTCCTCAGCACAAAAAAAACTGAGTTACATAAAATATTTAACAAAAACAATGTAAAACTTAGTTATTGTTGTATGCCGAACGTAGGGACTATTATAAATGGATTGAATAAGAAAAAACTAGGAATGATCCACGTAGTAATCCTCCTACTTGTAATTGTAGAAACAAAACATCTGTCCATTACAGGAAAATGCCAGAAGGAATGCGTGGTGAATCAAGTGAAAATTTACAAAAAATACTGAGGATACTAACCCTAAAACATACATAGGTGCTACTCAGGATAAATTTAAAAAAGATATTATAACCACACGAGTAGTTTTAAGAATGCAAAATTAAACATAGTACCACGCTATTCTACCTACGTATGGAAAACCAAACAAGAAGATAATATAGACCTCATCCTTAAATGGGAAATATTAAAAAATGCCCAAAATATAAAGCAGGCCATAAATTTTGCAAATTATGTGCTGAGGAGAAATTAGCCATAGCTTTATATGATCAACCTAACCAGCTATTAAACTCTAAAACTGAAATTCTCAATGTATGTAGACATAAAAATCTTGGCTACTAAATTAGACGTTTTCCCGTTATTGACTTTCCCACTGAGGATTTTTTTTTTGTTGAATAAATATTTATCCCCCACTTAGGTTGTTTTGTGTTTTTTTTTTTTGTTTTTTGTCACGTGGTATGATTTTAGCTATCACCTATAAATATGTGTTTCTCTTTGCCTCGTTAGCCAAACTTTTCCTGACGATCCGTTTAGGTGAAACCTAGGTAGGTTTGTCTGGCTCACTAGGTGTATCTAGGTCTGCTCTACGGTTGTATTGAGCTCTTTTGTTAGTTAGTTGTTACTCGTATCGGGGTTTTTTTCTTTGGGCTTCAGACCTGCATCTGTGGATTTTTTTTTTTTTGTCGGCAGAAGTTCATGTTTGTAGCTCTTTCTTTTTTAAAACCTTTTTCCCTCGAGATTGATTTGATTAGCAAATCAAAAATTCAGGGTTTTTTTCAAACGAGTCTAGTTATATATATATATATATATATATATATATATATATATATATATATATATATATATATATATATATATATGTATGTATGTGTATATATATATATATATATATATATATATATGCATACATACATATATATATATATATATATATATATATGTATATATATATATATATATATGTATGTATGTGTATATATATATATATATATATATATATATACATATATATATATATATATATATATACATACATACATATATATATATATATATATATATATATATATATATATATATATATATATATATATTTCCAATATATGATCATTCATGTAATTCCACTCCCCTCATCAAATGTGACCTCACTTTACCAAAAAATTAAAAAAATCTTACCTGAAATTTATCGCTTACACATCTCTCTTCGTGTACGTAATTATGTATGTAATTCTTTGCCTTTGTATCTGTCTTTGGGACATATATATATATATATATATATATATATATATATATATATATATATATATATCTGGGTACACTTGATGGAAGGCACTCATAACTGCCCCTTTACTCGTCAAATATGTGCATATGCATTTATGAATACAAATAGATAAATATGTCAGTAAATGTGTATATATGTGTGTGTATATACGTATGTGTAAACACATTTACGTTAAAAGATATATGTGTAGATGGATGCAAATATGTGTATGGACGTAGGCACATATCTGTATGTGTATTTATGTGTATATAGAAGAAAGTGTATTTATGTGTATATAGAAGAAAGTGTATGTATGTAGATATAGGGATTTGTGTACTTTCTCTAGTACCCCTCTCCCTTATTTTCCCCTGTTCCCTTCTTTTTCTGTTTTCTTTGTTCCATTCTTGACTGGTGAACAAGAGGTCAACGCTACTACTATCATGTCTTTTAGAGACATGTGCCTCTCTCCTTCCCTTTCTACTTTGTGGAAGTATCTTAAACCACAACTTCCGTTAATCATGTTTTTCGCTTTTCGTTTGATTCGTGGAAGAATTTTTGAATCCATTCATTGTTTTGAAACCGGCTGGTCTGACGAAGCGAAATCGAATTATCTGTTTTGCTAAATAAAATATTACCATGCTTACTGAAGCCTCTGATTTATATATATATATATATATATATATATATATATATATATATATATATATATATATATAAAAGATAACATTAAATATTTTAGAGTGCCATGACAACAAGTGGATTAGTCGTTTAAAACGCTCTATCCAGACGGGCTTAATCACAAATTTAAGAATATAGATAGTATTAATATAAAACCCCACAAATCAGGACCTACGCAAATTTCTCACCCACACAAGACAGATATGCCTGCAGAGGTGTTGAGGCCTCACATTTATACACACACCGACACGAATATACACACTTACACTCACTCACTCACTAATGAGCTAAATGATAACAAACACCCATAGTAATATACACACTGACGCACATCATATGCACTCACTCCCTAAGAACCAAATAACACACACACTTAACAGAGACACATCTCCTTTCCAGGAACCAATAAAACTGTCAAAATGACCAAGGGAATTCACAGCAGCATGAATCCATCCAACCTTTATCTCAAATAACAACTTAAAAGAGACTGTTTGACCAACACTAGCACTGACCAAAATTCCTGTTAAAAACAAAACAAATGAAAACTACAGACAAAAACCCATTTTCTCCATCAAGACATTCATTTCTGTAATTCACTGCTACTAGCAAGTAGAATTTATTTTTCTCCTGATGATGGCCATGTTGGCCGAAACTAGTCGAGGAATCTAACTGAAATAATATAAACAAAAGAATATTAATATACAACCCAGTGTGCTTGAAGATTTTAATCTTTTAATATATTTCATGTTCAAAATACACACACACTTTTTAGGACATAAATCATATACAACTTATTTTTAAATTTACTGAGTTTTAAACGCGCATATAAATTCATAATTTCCTGTTTCCAAGGAGAAATCCAATCATTTAGACAGGGGCGGTAGAGTGTTCATTTTTATTAACTATTGTTGTATCAATTATGAGTTACGTTCGAAAAAGAGGTTAAGTTTAGGGAGGGTAGGGATGTATTTCTCAACGAATTCTGACATCCGTTAAACGCATGTTGAATGTTTTTTTAATATTTTTAACGACAAAAAGTTCTGCATTTTTTTCGTTAAATTCGTACTTTTATACTTAAAATTCTTTCTAAAAAGGGTGCTTGTGTTAGAATATACGTTATAATAATAGAATACGTTATATTTAACTACAATTTTAAATCATTATTTTTACTCTTAATTACTAATAGACTATATTTCTTTTTAACGCAAGTAAATGTAATAGAATTACTTAAATTATTTAAAAATTATTTTTTCATATCAAATATAAATATGTATATTACCAGTTCCCATTTTTTTTTAATATTATTTAAAGAAAATTTTTTGATAATGACGGCAAAGAATAGTTATTTCATTTCATTGATTCAGTATTTTTTTAATTTTTTATAAACTTAGTAATATATAGTTTCTCTTGTATGCACAAAGGACATGGGTCATTAAATGAACTACATATTCTAGCTTTTCTTATTAATTTCCATTTTACTGTAGGTGTTTTATCGGTTTCTTTTAAGTGGCAGAAATATTTCGAAAGGGATGTCTGATTTCGGTATTTATTTCCTTTTAACAGGAAAACATGAATTTATATGTGCGTTTAAAACTCAGTAAATTTAAAATAAGTTATTCCAAAATTCGCTTGAAGATGAAACAGAACTAATGCTTTTAATTTAATTATATAATTAAATTTGAAGTTTTTAGCTTCGGTTTTTGAAACATGATTATTACTGTGTAACGAAGAAACAATATTTTAAATCAGTTAATTCATAATATTTGTGCTTTGTAAATTTACATTGAGCACTGTTTTGTAAAAATGAAAAAAATATCAATAATAACACCAGATTATATATCTTACTGTTCTTTCTTTCTTTCTTTTCTTTCTTTCTTTCTCTCTCTCTCTCTCTCTCTATATATATATATATATATATATATATATATATATATATAATTATTTAAAAAAATTATAACATAAATATCACTACAAAAATAGCCATTTTGTTTCAACACCCTCGGTGTCTTATCAAGTGATGATGTTGAATGTAACTATCCATAGTATACGAATAATTATATCTGCTCTACTTTGTATTGAGCAGTCTTTTAAGAATAGTAATTGTTGGTTATTGGAATTCCTTCCGTATACACCAATTATATAATTGTATATATATATATATATATATATATATATATATATTGAACTCCCTACAAATTTGTGTAAAATATAAATAGGGATACAATGTTAAAAGAGAGCATGTGTCTCTCTTATCCCTAATGTGTGAAAAAGGCTCCAACCAACAAGCACGACGCAAAATTTAATAAGACAGACATTTTTTTTACAGTACATAGAAAGAACAAATACAAAATTTGCGTACAAGAGCTTACACAATAATTCATTTTATGCCTTATACAAAAACTAAAACATGATAAAAATTCAAATATACGACAAAAAGATTACACATTTGAAGATGATAAAAAACATCACTTTGAGAAAATAAAATTAAGAAAGGAGAGACAAGCAAAAGGTGCAGACATCTAACAGAGAAAAAAAAACTACTTTGATTCATTCTACGTGCGCCTCCGCGACCTTTAACGATATTTAGAAATGTCTTTTAGTTTTCTGTTTGCCTATCCACGAGCATCACTGAGGTCTTAACGATTTTAAGAATTTCTTTGTGTTTTCTTGTCATTGTCTTATAGCGATCATCATCACACACACATAGATACCTACGCAAATTCAAATTCCAATAACAATCATTCATTGGATAGAAATCAACGCTACTGTTTTATGCGACAATTTTGAAATAGCTATATTTTCGAATAGTAGATTTTGTGCACTTCTGGGAGAATCGTCTCCCAGAAATCTCCCTAAAGCTCACCCACTGATTGGTCAGTGTTGACCAATCGGATTCTCTGCACGTGAAGAGTGATTTTTCCCACGCAGCACTCCAGATCCAATGATCACCTATAAAAGCAAGAGAAAAGAATAGACGCACCAGTGAGACACACCAGTGAGACTTTAGCTGCCATAGAAATCCACGACAGTTGAAGCTATGCGCCGATCTTCTCACTCAACTCACAAACTGCATATTCCTTTACGCGTACATATTCCTCTGGAACTGCAAAACTGTTAAAAAACATTTATAACAAACAATTAAATTTCTTTTCAGAGGACTTTGATAGTCAAAGAGTAACAACTCTCGTCTTACCTATTGCATGTTTTTTTCTTACACATTCTTTATTATATGCATTATTGAATACAATTTTTATATATAATGATACCTTTGCCTTTTCCTTTCTTCACATCAATCTGAGTCAATATGGCAGGATTTCGTTTTTCTAGAGAATGCCTTTGTCCTTTACTCCCCTGGCGACTGTCACATGTGTACGACAAGAAACACTTCCTGTCCTTCAAGCTTGCCGGATTCGTTCGAAACTGACGTTTGTGCTCTCTGCCTTGCAGTGCTTTCCAAATTGATGTCTAAATACTTTCGTCTCTTATCAGCCGACGATATTTATTTTATTATTTTTACAGGTGGCACCCAGAGACCCCATCCCAAGCTTTACAAGGCATGAGACCACGACCCTGATTGGTCAGAAAATACGATAAAAACATTTTCTACCAATAACAATTCACAAAATACTATTTGGCGCTTTTTTAATTGCTAGATCTAAAAATAGATATTTTTACACTGTAACAATTTTTTTTTTTACTTCTCTAAGTTTTCTCGTGCATATTTCCTCAAACGTTTGGATCCTTCTCTGTGTTTCTGCCAACAGTGTCCACGTTTCACATCCATATAGGGGAATGGAGAGTACCAGCAATTTGTAAAGTCTCTAATCCGTTTGAAAGCTGATTTTGCTCGGAAACTTTACTATTATAACATGTAGTGAAGAATCGAATTCAAATTCCAGTTACATTGACTCCTGCGCAAATACCATTGAGAAAGTTAGGAATCCCTCTCTATGGGTTAAATAACAACATTTATACCTGAAAAATCATTCAGTTTCTAAAACATTCTTACAATATTCACACATAAAAACAAAATTTATTATTCTGACAATCACAGGCCAAACAGACAGAAGAATTTTTTTCTATATACCCACAAGTCGATATCCAGGAGGTAGATATCCAGCAGGAAGATATCTGATTTATTGTACTGTAAAGTTGCTATTGATGTATCAAAATATCGCACAGGAATTTTACTTTGATATTTATCAGCAGCTTCTTTGATTTTGTGAACACATCTTCAGTATATTTGTACTTTTTGCACAATTCCAGTGAATAATAGTAAGGAATAACAATAGTAATGGACAGCTTCCGCGTTACCATACTCGAAAAATTACCTGTGTATATGGCGCAACCGGTCACGGAAAATGCTTGATTTTTAAACTTTTCAAAAATTGCTGTTTTTTTTATTTTTTGTTTTTTTTTTCATGTATATGTTGCAGTTTTTTGTGTATATATATCTACTAGTGAGTTAGCCCAAATGACTTGACTCACTTTATAGTCCACCAATAGAAGTTTAACCAATCAGAAGACGTAAAATATTCAATCCGTCCTGTATAAAGGCGGCCATCTTGTTTAATCTCTCCGAATGTCCAGTGCCAGTTTGTCAGGCGAAGAGGAACAGAAGGAAGAACTACTGCACTACGCTCTGCTACTTTTACCGGGATATCCACTGCAAACCTGAACTACGCTTCCCTACTGTCTTCGAAATATTCACTGCTAACCTCTGCATTCTATACTCAAAGACGACCGTCATCATGATCAACAGTATATGTATATATGTATATGGTATTTACAAAGCTTTTGAGGATGAGAAATCACACTGATTTGCCGTTTGCTTTCAAATCGTAACAACTCTGATGATGATGGTCAGTTTTGATGTTGGACCGCTCATGAAAAAAGAAAAAATGGGAATTATGACATTGATGCATGTTGTCCCCCACCTAGAAACCAAAACCAATGAAGAATTTTATATTAATATCGGGACTTAGAGAGCAAAATTAAGAGCTTTCGAAACAGTAAATATGACGCAAATGGTTTTGTCATCAAATAGATGAATAAAATCCGTCCGATGTCTTACCATCACACACAGATTCCCAGGCTCTTGACGACAAACATCCCTCGAGGATCATAGCATTACATATTTCAAAGGCCTTCGACAGGGTATGACACAAAGGCTTACTGCACACGCTCTCCTGTTATGGAATCATCGGAAGGGCCTTCACGATTCTATCAAGTAAGCCCATGATGGTAGTTATCAATGGCCAGTCCCCTGGAGCCCTAGAGGTCAACGCACGCGTCCCTCAGGGCCAACCCTCTTTTTGATCTTCATAAATGATCTACCGAAGAATATACTCAGATCATTTGTAAACATCTCTACCGATGTAACGGCTATATACGGGAACACCTTCTGATGGTCAGAGATTGGCGTGTGATCTCTCTTCCGATCTTGTCCAAATTACCCAATGTGGTAAAAACTGGCTGGTTACATTAAATGTCTCGAAGGCCAAGCCAGTTACATTCTATCATCGCCGGGAAACTGAGAAACACATAAACAAAAAAAAATCTGGTTTCGTTTTGTGACCAATTACCAAAAATAATGATTCTTGCTGCGAGGCAAATCGAAGCAACTGACATGAGAATGGAAATTGATCAAGACAAACACAGAACACAATCTGCGAAGATCCGCACGAAAAGGTTTTCGAAATTGTAAGATCTTGCCTGTGGAACGTTAAAGCATAATTAGTCGACTTAATTAGTTGTAGGTAATAACGCTAGATAATGAAGTCAGTATTTTGATTTGAATATGCATCGGACATATTGAAAACGAAGCAGAAATCAAAGCATCCGGTTAGGGATAAATGTATAAAATGCATGTATGGCGTAACGAAATTTTCTGTACCTTTTCTTTAAATATTCTCGTGGTAATTTTTCTGATGAATACTCTTCGGTATTCAATGTAAATATTCATCGGGGTGTCTTTTTTAAATGTTTTTATTTTATTCCCCTCTCCACCGACAAATTGTATATGTAGGAACTAGTTAGGATTACACAGAGATTTTGAGGTATCATGGTGGTTGTAATAAGAATGTGTTGTTTTAATGTAAGGGATTATTTGGTATGTTTAGCTCAGTAAACGTGGCTAGCTAAGTTTAAGATAAGACGCATTGAAGACGAACCTTCCCCATCCATTTTTTGGTTTTGAGCCAGATTTGTGTATTATTCAAAATAAATATTGTTATCCTCTTCGATACCAAGAGATTTTGAATTTAAACACAGTACTAGAATGGTGGCAATGTTGCCTCCTTTTACAGTTAAAATGGCTAGATGTAACCGTAAGTTCTATCCTAACAGTTTCTTCTCTCGCACTTCTTGCTTGTGGAACTCACTTTCGGTTTCTTACTTTACAGTCAAATTTGATCTTCATCTTTAAAATTTAAATGTGCTGCCAATCGTTATCTTCTGTCTTCTTATTTCGTATTCTTTTATTGTTCTCTCATCTTAATATTTCCTTTTTCTTCATATTCTCTTACGTTGAGTAACACTTTTCGCCTTAAAGACTCTATTGACTTGCTTGGGGTGCAATGTTTTAAAATGTCGAAAATTGTAAAGTTTGTGTTCAAAAACATTTCCCAGGAAAAATTATTTGCTAAATCATTCAGCTGAATCTTTTGAATTGGATAAAATATGTATACTATTTACATCATTAGTGCTACCGCCCTCATCTTTATTACCATATTCACGACGTTTCAACCGTTGTACACACCGACATTCTTCAGGTGATATAATTCAAAAAGTGACTTGACACAAAGAGTTGTAAGTTGAAAACCTGAGCCCAGCCAAGGGAACCTAAAATTGCTAAAGGGAATTAACTGAGATAAACTGAGATAACACCAGTCACAAAATTATGGCACGTAGAATTAAAACAATCTACCCCGCCCCGCCTGTACTAAATAAATGACTCGGTTCGAAATTCCAACGTATATTACCTGAAGGAGGCCGTAACGTACAAAGGCCGAAACGTCGTGAACAAAGCAATAAAGATGAAGACAGCAGTTCGAATGATGTAAATAACGTAAATAGTTAAAATACTTCATCTCAGAAATAAAGACAGAGGATAAAATATAGTATGCCAAAATAAATGCAAAATGGTAACTTTTGTGATAAGTATTTTAAAATGGCGAATGTGCAATATTATCAGCGTCAATCACTTTCTTACCGCCGCAGTAGTGATTCTCTGTGGAATTTCTGCAAAGATTTTCATGACAATTGGTCTGGTGAATGTTGCTTTTTGATACGTTGACCTCATGAATTTAAGGGTACTATTAAATTGGCAGAGATGAATCTCATTGTTTTCGTTGTGGTGTCCTCCCTCTAAAGAGTCTATGTTGGACTCTTCCGCCTACAATATGATTAGTAGGAGAGAAGGCCTTGAGGTAACAGTGGAATAAATTAAACGCTGAGTCATCTGACCCAGCGTTTAATCATTCATTCAACATCATTGCCATATTCACAACGTTTCGGCCGTTGTACGCTCCGGCCTTCTTCTGGTGATTGGATCTCTGAGATAAGGCATTATGATTACTTTCATTATTTACAGTATTCGGACTATTATCCTCATCTTCATTGCCATATTCTCTCTATATCGTTTCGTGTGAGATGACCTATTAAATACATCAATGTCCGGTACTTGCCCCCTCCTTCCTCACTATTAAGTATTGTAATAAATATAAATTTAAAATCATTCCTATCTCTCCCTTCCCTCTCTAATTTCAACCATGTCTGTCACACTCACTCTCGCCACTCTCTCTATCACTTTACATCAACTTAAAACTACTCCTCAAAAGTGTATAAAAATATATGTAAATTTAAATTCATTTTTTCACACTTGTAAATGTGGTCTGATGAGCCAGGGAAAATAAATTCCCTGGGGAAATAAATTATAACCAAAGGAACCTCAAAGTTGGCTGTTTTCATTGAATTGCTTATATATATATATATATATATATATATATATATATATATATGTGTGTGTAGATATATATATATATATATATATATATGTGTGTGTGTGTGTGTGTGTGTATAAAGTGGACATTGAAAGAAACACCTAGAGGCACAGTTTGTTTCATGCTTGAACGCAATCGCCACGCCATGTGCGTTGTACTTTTGCTTGACTATTTATACATTCAGTTCAATGATGTATTATGGGTAATCTGTTAGATTTTTCTAACGGTTATTTTACAGAGAGGTAACGGTTATGTTTCGAATAATAATATAATAATAATTCGACATAAGTGTGAATCTGAGTCCAGTTTTTTCGGCTATTTGTAGAGTTATTTGTTGACTTTATTTATTTATTATTGATTACTTTTTTTGGTATTTTCTTACGTTTACTTTTGTTAATGTGGGCGTTCGTGATTTCTTAATTTGTTTATTCTTCAATTTATTTATTTATTTATTCATTGATTTGAATTAATTTATTTTTTGTTTATTTTTTATTTTCTTTCTATTCGGTCATTCAGGTTCGTTTTTAGTTTCCGATTTTTAAGTAACCCGGTGAAAATTGGTTTTCGTATAAGCATTTTGAGATGAGTCCCGATAGTTTATTAAGTAAATTATGCTGGCCTGTGATGTTAATTATAGCTGTTTTCTCCTTCAGGCAGAGTTTACAGATTTGGGATTTATTGTTGTAGGCTGGTGCCGTTATACTTATTTTCCATGATATTTATGGTTTGAATTGGATTTTGTTTTTAATCTCCTAGATATGATTAGAAAACACTATGCTGTTCGCGTATTTACTATTTGTAAAGAATGTTTTGTGTACGTAGTTTCTTTGTTTCCATGGTCCTTCATTTACACTTATGTATATGATTTCTTCGTATCTGCTGATTTTACAGTGGCTTGGTATCTTACATTATTTCGCAAGCAATTGCCATTTAAAGGTCGTGCTTTCTTTGTATTCCAGTCATACATGTGTTTGATTTATTCAGATGGTTTGTTCTTCTGTTGTACATTTTTATTATTTGTGTCATGGTCTCAGTGGAAATGACGCTGATTTTTATTGTGGTTTTGTTGGCTATCCTTTAGGGCTGTTTCATAGTTTTTTCTTGGCGATGGTTTCACTGGAAGAATTGCAAGAAAGCTAGCGGTTAATTAAATTGTTTTCATTATAGATGGCGGGTGATTGGAAGATGTGTATATATACAGTGGTTTATTATTGAGTTTTCTGTATGGTTGATATGTATATTTTCTTAGGTTGAAGGTAACATATAGAAAATCCACTTTGTTTATGTTGTTTTTATGTCTATGTTGAACCCCACATTTTAAAGAATTTTTGAGATTGTTTTCTGGTTTTGCTTGGGAATCTAAAAACACAAAGAATACGCCAGAAATAGGTGTGGTTGCTAGGATTCTTAAATTAAGTCAATGTTTTCACAGTAAGACTGCTATTAATCAACTAACGTTGTTAAATTTTCAGGGCATATTTATATGAACAATATATTATGTGAGTTTCAGCTAATAATATCTGTTCTTAATAAAGTAACTGATAATAACTTGTTAATCGTAACATACACATTTATTTATGAAAAAAATCTAAAATCTATAAAAAACATTTAAGGCAATATTCTGTATACCTGTATAAATTATTATTTTAGAATTTACACATTAATACGACCTTCTGAATAATCTATAAACATCATCAGTTTACAACCACGCCTCAAAAAAATGTAATCATCAAACACACGAGAGAACATCGATAATCACCTTTCCAGAACAAAATACACTTCTGGACAAAAGAGGAGAGCACATTACTAAAGAAAGACATGAAAACAAATTCCTACTAGACTACATGAAGCTATATTCTGACTAAAAATAAATAAAAACAATATAACGTGATATCATATAAATCTAACTTTATTTTTAAAAAGCTAAATTTAGAACTGGTGAAAGTATACAACGGATATAAAATAAATAAATAAACTAAAACCACAAAAAGTTAGGACTATAAGTAAACCATAGACAAAACAATTGTACAAGTTCGGTTTCACCATTTCCTAATTCCCATAATCCTCCAGTGGCCTATATATATATATATATATATATATATATATATATATTATATATAAAAATATAATTAACATAAAAAAATATAACATAAGTATGTTATTAAATCACTACAAAAATAGCCATTTTGTTTCAACACCCTCGGTGTCTTATCAAGTGATGATGTTGAAGATAAAATAAATGGTTTTAAAAGTTTCAAATTAATTAACGATCCTACACTAGGGGGAAACATTGTTACAAAAGCTAGAATAACCAATCAAAAACCAAGTATAGAAAGATTCAAAAACTTGACAACGAAATCATGTTATAATAGCTATTCAGATCTTTAAAATACGGGTAATATTAAAAATAATTTATACTAACCAATAATTATAGAATTATATGATGAAATTTAATATTAAAATTAAAAACCGGCAATTTTAAAATCCAAATTTAATCACTATTAAGTTTAAAAACTACGAAATTATTGAGAAAAGAATAAAATACATATGTTATTCAATTTATTTCTTCGTTAAAATTACGTTCGACAAGACGCTACAATATATCCGGTCATTTGACAATACATGTATATATATATTTTATTCTAAAGTGTGTGAATGTGGTCTTAAACTCACGCGCAAAAACAACAAAACTGTTGGTTATTGGAATTCATTCCGTATATACCAATTATATACTTGTATATATATATATATATATATATATATATATATATATATATATATATATATATATATATATATATATCCAATAAAAGTATTAATGACACAAAAGCTTGAAGCACGATTAAAATGTGAAGATAGCAATAGACAATGCAGTGTTTATTCTTTGTCCACACACAAACAACACACACACACACACACACACACACACACACACACACACACACATATATATATATATATATATATATATATATATATATATATATATATAAGAAATGGACAAGGTCCGACAACGTTAAACATAAAAATGTCTTTAATAAATATATATATATGTATGTATGTATGCATATAAATGGCATAATATGACATATAATTTTTTTTATATACCAAGGACAATTCCAGAGGAAAGACAAATATATTAAAACTACACGTCATACGAAAAATTTTACACTTTATCACTTTTCTTTCCCCTCATGTATATATATATATATATATATATATATATATATATATAAGATCCCAGAAGGAGTGTTCGTCCTCACTGATTCTTCTTAGGCTTGTCATGGTAAGTAACTGGTAATTAAATGATCACTAAGGAAGCAACGTGTTACCTATTTTCCGAATGATAAAGGCTGGGGAATAATGAATAATGCCCCCCCCCACCATGTTTCGGAAAAGAGGTAATAATTTGCTTTTGAAATTTTCTTAAAAATAAATTAATCACCAGTTATTTTCCATTACCTGAATAAGTACAGTCAAAATATTGAAACATGTAAGCATTTGTGTAGCGATTTCAATATGTTTTCAATATAATCTCTTATAATAAAATAATCATAATATATTGTTCTAGTTCATACTAAGCATTTTTTAAAAGTAAATGCTACGAAGAATGTAACTTTACTCTACCTGTTCTTTCTCACATTTACACACACAAACACACACACACACACACACACACATATATATATATATATATATATATATATTCATATGGGTGAGGAAAGATTTATTTCAGCCAACGCGACGTACGTCAGTCTTATTCAACTCCGGTAGATTGACTCCGCGTTGGCTGAAATAGAACTACCTCCCACCCCCATAGAGATAATTTGGAATTTTGTTGAGTAATTTATATGCTCTTTTATAACAAATACACTGAGATCTATTTCTGAATTATTTTTAATATTTCATATTATTAGTACCAACTTGGATTATAGCCCACCGGATTTATAACCAGTACTATATATATATATATAAAAGTCCGACAATTATTTTAAGACATTTTTTATGTTTATACGTTTTTTTATAGATACAGATACTTAAGTAAATGCTCTGTTTATAATAAACAGTATTAACAACATTTACCGGTCTGAATGTCCGAGAAACTTTAATAGGAAATATGCGTCCTCCGACAGGAATCGAACCTGTATCCTATACGGAACCGTCATATAGCCTGACGTGCTTTTACCGATTGAGCCACAGAGGTGCATTTCGGTTAGCAAGGTCGATGTTACAATGGGTCGCAAATGTACGTACTTTGTATTATATCTATTCATGTGTCTGGAAATATATTTCTTATTTAATCCAGAATTATCCTTCACTATTATCTTTCGATGGCCTGCCAGACATCACGAATTTAATAGGCGTTCATGTGTCTGGAAATATATTTCTTATTTAATCCAGAATTATCCTTCACTATTATCTTTCGATGGCCTGCCAGACATCACGAATTTAATAGGTGTTCATGTGTCTGGAAATATATTTCTTATTTAATCCAGAATTATCCTTCACTATTATCTTTCGATGGACTGCCATACATCACGAATTTAATAGGCGTTCATGTGTCTGGAAATATATTTCTTATTTAATCCAGAATTATCCTTCACTATTATCTTTCGATGGCCTGCCAGACATCACGAATTTAATAGGTGTTCAAAATATATTTCTTATTTAATCCAGAATTATCCTTCACTATTATCTTTCGATGGCCTGCCAGACATCACGAATTTAATAGGTGTTCATGTGTCTGGAAATATATTTTTATTTAATCCAGAATTATCCTTCACTATTATCTTTCGATGGCCTGCCAGACATCACGAATTTAATAGGTGTTCATGTGTCTGGAAATATATTTCTTATTTAATCCAGAATTATCCTTCACTATTATCTTTCGATGGCCTGCCAGACATCACGAATTTAATAGGTGTTCATGTGTCTGGAAATATATTTTTATTTAATCCAGAATTATCCTTCACTATTATCTTTCGATGGCCTGCCAGACATCACGAATTTAATAGGCGTTCATGTGTCTGGAAATATATTTCTTATTTAATCCAGAATTATCCTTCACTATTATCTTTCGATGGCCTGCCAGACATCGCGAATTTAATAGGTGTTCATGTGTCTGGAAATATATTTCTTACTTAATCCGATGGGCTGTCAGACATCGAAAGTTTAATAGGCGTTCAGCTGCCCCGGAAATATATTTCTTATCTAGACCACAATTATCCTTCCTTTTTATCGGTCTCTCTAATTTTTTCACGACTTTTTAGGCAATGTGTATTCTGGAATTTTGTTGTATTCGGCAAATATATTTTTAATTATTTTCAAGCTTGAACATTCTTGGTAATACTTGTTTAATCGATAGAGAGCTTTTGTAGTAGTAAATGACACACTTTACTTACACAATCACGTTTTTAAAATAACATATTATAGATTCTTCGCCGTATGTGTCTTCTGATACCTTAAACACATTACCTGTCACGCCTGGTTTTGATTTCTCACTCTATCATCCACTTAATTCCTTGGAAAATGAACGTACATGATCGTTCAACTCTAGACAACATATCTCTTTCTTTATTACTCCATTGTATATTTTTTTCGAACTTGTACGAGGGTTTGTTAAAATCAATCGTTATCCAATATAGTATCTGGCCTTACTGTTTTTATAGTTTGACACCATTCGCTGAAATTGCGTTATGTCTGAACTTCAGATCGTACCTACCGATGACTTAGGCCATTTTTAAATATGAAAATATATCTGTCGATTCAAAAACCAGCTGGTGTCGATAGCAGAAGTGTCATTACTTCCGTTGTTCCAGGCTTATCTTACAGAATGGTTGATTCTAATGATTACCATTGGTCAATAATATTGTACTCGTAAATGGTTGTGTCCGCCATGATGGCTTTAAGCAGACACGTGATAATGTCGGGAATGGGTAGAATGAAAGCTAATCCGTTCATCGGCGAATATTTAATTCGACCCAATACGAAGGGGGGTAGATAGATAGATAGATAGATAGATAGATAGAGAGAGAGAGAGAGAGAGAGAGAGAGATAAAGAAAGAGGGAAAAAGAAAGAAATTGAGAGGAGTTATAATCAGAGGAGAAAAAGCGCCAAGGATTATTGACAAATTGTGGCCAAACACAAATATGAACAAACTGAGGTATAAGCATAGACAGACTGAGACAAATACGAAAAGACTAATACAGGTCTAACTAAATATAAATATATATATGAACATATGAAACATATATATATATATATATATATATATATATATATATATATATATATATATAAAAAGTGAAGTCAACACTTAGAGACAACAGTCTGTTTCATGCTAGATGCAATCGTCAGGCCATATATATATATATATATATATATATATATATAAATTATAGATAACTAGACTCGTTTCGAAAAACCTCGAATTTTTGATTTGCTCATAATCAAATCAATCTCGAAGGAAAAAAGGTTATAAAAAAGAAAGAGCTACAAACATGAACTTCTGCCGACAAAAAAATCGCACAGATGCAGGTCTGAAGCCCAAAGAAAAACCCCGATATGAGTAAACAACTAACTAACAAAAGCGCTCAATACAACCGTAGAGCAGACCTAGATACACCTAGTGAGCCAGACAAACCTACCTAGGTTTCACCTAAACGGATCGTCAGGGAAAGTAAGGCTTACTTTTCCTGACGATCCGTTTAGGTGAAACCTAGGTAGGTGTGTCTGGCTCACTACGTGTATCTATCTATCTATCTATCTATCTATCTATCTATCTATCTATCTATCTATCTATCTATATATATATATATATGAGAGAGATAGAGGGTGCGATAAATAAACTCATCTAAATTACGCAAAAATCGAAATAACACTGACATCTCATTTCAATAGATATATTTACCAAGATTACACAAACGGTGGAGTAATGGATAGCGGCTTGGATTGAGGAATCGGAGAGCCGAGTTCGAATTCCAGTTGAATCCATTACATTCACTTACGTGCTAATACCCTTGGGAAAGGTATGCATATTCTTCTTCTCCCCCCAGTTATGGTTAAATAGCAGGACAGACTTGGATGGCAACTGGTCTACCACAGAAAGAAATGGCAACCTACTGCATGAAAAAATGTCTGCCTAATCGAAAGATACATGATCGCCTAAGCGAGTATCACGCATGACATATAACTGACTGACAAAAATATTTTGAAATACTAAAGAGTAAATTTATTCAATAAAATCGCCATTGGCTTCAACTACGGCCTCCAGACGACTTCGGAATCTCTTGCAACTCTGCTGGACGGTCTCTTTGTTTAAATTGGTGAACGCTGTCAAAATACTTGTCTTCATTTCATCGTTGGTGTCACAAGGAGTTTTTTGTGGGGGTCTTTCGTTTAACTGTGCTCCACACATAATAATCAAGGGCTTGCACTCTAGGAAGTTAGGTGGACAGATGTAAGATAGTTGTTATCGCAGAAATTGTCTAACAGCCATAAATGGGTTCACCTTAGCAGCCACCCTCTTGACACAGGGCAGCATTACCTCTTCATGTGACTTGAGGTAGACCTACCAGTTGAGTCCTGTGGCCATTGGCAACAATTTTGGGAGTTCTTTTTTTATCAGAACAAATCAGAGTGAATTTTTCGAGCAGCCGTACCTTCGTAATCACCATTAGACTCATCCAACTCTTTTCGAATTTTCTATACTGTCTTCAGATTGGCATCCAGACACTCTGTAGTGTTGGTATTGGTGCTTTCATCGCGAATACCAAGCAGTACAGCATGTCGTTTCCAAACTTATGTCGTTGTGAATTGTCTTATGGTGCTCTTTTTCTCACGGAACTGACCTTACTATACTGTTCAGCACAAAATCCAAAACAATCAACGCGCATGCGCGAAATTGAAAATATAAAATGGCAACAATTCACCCATCGCAATCTGTATATATGCATGTCTTGCATTCACGAGTTTGTCGTTGCTTGGAAATCTTCCATGTAAACAAAAACAGACTATCATTATTGTTTTGTCCGTGCATCGGTTAATATATTTTATTGTAATTGTCATCTTTGATAATGGCTTATGTAAGTCGAAAGCTTAGATAGGATTAAAAAATATGTATCAATATTGTGATTTTATTTCTTATTTTAATGATAATATTATTAAGCTTATCAGACGATATGAAAAGAATTTACATAAAATAGACAAAACTTGTCTATATTATCAATGAAATGTGGCCTAAATACATACACAATATATATATATATATATATATATATATATATATATATATATATCCATCTTGGTAGCCTTTTTTCAGTTTCAGATTTAATTGCCTATTTTTCGGTTTCATTTTTGAGTGGCTAACTTTCAGTTTCAATTGCTTTAGTTTAGGTTTCACTCTTGTATGACTTATTGTGTTGGTGCATAATAATCAGGTGTTTTTTAAACAATATTTATTATGAAGAAAGAAACATAACAATTCAACAATAACATTTTTAAATGATTATTCCGGAGCGTATGATTATCGACACACATTTTTATAAGCTGAAACTTAAGTAATATTTTTATTAAAAAAAGAAAACAAAACAGCAATTTTTATTAACAACTCACCCACAAAAACGCCTGATAATTATGCATCAACCCAATATTTTTTTATTTCTAATTGCTTCATTTCCAGTTTCAGTTTCCAATGCCCTAATTTCAATTTCATTTTCAATTCCAGTATTTTCAGTTTCTCTTTCGAGCGCCTTATTTTCAGTTTCATTTTCTATTGTCTTATTTTAAGTTTCTGTTTTGTCTTTTATCATCGTCACTTTCGAAGGCCTTATTTTCAGTTTCACTTTCGAAGGCCTTATTTTCAGTTTCACTTTCGAGCGCCTTATTTTCAGTTTTAGTTTCAATTGTCTTATTTCAAGTTTCCTTTTTGTCTTTTTCCATCGTCACTCTCGAGGGCCTTATTTTCAGTTTCACTTTCGAGCGCCTTACTTTCCGTTTTAGTTTTACTTACATCATTTTCCGTGCCTGTTTTGTTTTTCATTGTTTTCAGTTTCGAATGTCTTATTTTCATTGTCACTTTTTAGTCTCTTGTTTCAGTTTTAATTGATTTAATTTAGAATTCAATTTTCAGTGTTTTGTTTTCAGTTTCAATGAATCCATTTTTAGTTTCATTTTCATATTCATTTTTTATTTGCTTTCCTTTGGTTTTGTGTTTCGATTTTCATGTCTTCTGTTTTAATTGCATTTTTGCCACTTTGAGCTTAAATTCTATTATTCCCAGTAACAATAGTTAATTTGCTACCCTCTCAATATATGACATCATTGGATCGAAATATCTTGTCTATTGTTCGTGGACCGAATTATTTCTTGGAAGATATCTCGTCAGCTGCTGGGCAACAAAGAAATTTCTCGCGAATGTTTTCTTCATTCGGTTTGAAGGGCACACACTTCTAAAATACGATGGAAATAATCAAGTTTTAATTTATCTAAAAATAATTCAATGCTTTTTTCTTGGACTATGTTAAATTTTATTCTTGTTTTTAATCACAGCATTCTTAGTTGCATATTTAAAAAGATATATTTTCACCCCAAACAAGGTAGTAAAGCTACTAAGACAAAATAGGTTACTGAGTGTGAGAGAATATGAGAAAAAAATTATTAAGGAGAGAGAACAGAAATTAAGAAGACAGAACAAAACGGTTGGCATTGCATTTAAATGTTTGAAGATTAAAAATGCCTGGAGAGCAAGAAGTCAGAAGTGAATTCCACAAAGGAGAAGTGCGAGAGAACAAACTGTTAGCATAGAAATCTATCCACTTCAACTGTAAAATGATAGGATCTTGCACTGTGCTTAAATTTATAAACACTATGTATAATAGGAGAAAGTTCATCAGAACAAATTACTTTGAAGTAATTTATTGAAAAGGCACAAGGAAGCTACATATCGATGGTGGGAAAGTGACAGAATCTAAGATGTCAGCTCAAGACCAATAACGTTGCAGATTTTTCTTCGTATGTTATCTAGAATCTCTAAATACATAGTAGAAGCACCAGATGTAGCAGCAATATTCAAAAGAAGAACGAGTGATAGACGTATAAATATGTCAGAGAGATTCTGCCGTGAAAAATTGTCTAGCACGAGAAAGTGGACCAACTTTCTTTTCAGCGGAGTAAATTCAATTGATTCAATATAATCTTTCCACTTCATGTCAGCGGAAAACGTTAGCCCGAGACGGTGCAATGGGTCACTCTCCTGAAGGTTAGCATCAGCCATACCAAGGGAAGGCAGAAAGGATTCTCGCAAACAATCCAAGGGTGAATTTTCGTTTTAAAGGCGTTAAAATTAACGCGAGCCAGATTTCTGAGGATGTTTATAAACATTAATGATATAAAGTCAAAAAAAAAGGGTAAAATCTAATAAAAAATTAATAATGAAATAATTTACATAAATTATATAAATTTCTTCTGTTCTTATTACTAACACTAGTAACAGATATTCAACAAAGAATACATAGTAGAAAGAATTTTTATAGAGAAGAAGCAATATGGTTTTTTAGGGTATGTCTCAAAATTTGGGCTACCAAGATAGAACTGGAAACATGTACACGGAATAGGGTATTGTTGTAACATAGGGAAGGTTACTGATTGAAATAATTACACGAAGGTTAGTAATGAACGATAATACTTAGGACAAGAACAACACATATAAGATTCGCTAGCGGCGCGTAGAAGAAGTAGTCAAATGCTAGAATTGAGTCAAGTGAATCCCACAAAGAATTTCTAACTGCATGATACCTACCAACCGCCCCACGCGGTCAGATGTGGCACCAAATTTAATGTGGGGTATCCTACCCCGTAGGCTCGGCCAAAAATTGCCTGTAGACCCCGTGTGAAAAGGGTTCGATAGATGTTTTCCGAGACGAGACTCTGCCTTCGACATAGCTTCATCTATTGATCCTTTTGCCCCGTAGGCAGAGAGTTTGACCAGCACGGCTGGAGACGAATTTCTAACTGCAGACCAACATACAGTTTTTACTACTGTATTTATGTGAATGGTATTTACTTGATTCCCACTAAATCAAGATATGACACAAGGTCGATTAACGTGGGAGACCCGAGTGTTTCCACTCATAGGCCACTGGTCAAAATATTGGTCAGAGCTTGTCCAAGCTGGTCAGAGCCTAGTCAAAGCTGGTCATAACTTGTCCCAACAGGTCCAGGCCGAAGCCAGTCCAAGCTAGTCAAAGCTTGATCGAATCTCAGTCTACCACCAAGAAACGATCCATTAATTGTCAAAACCCCCAGCCGAAGCCGAGGAGAATGAATTTATGTGAATGGAGACATAACCATTATCGTCCGTAGCTATGCTGCAACAGGTATGCAATCTCTTTCAGAAAGCTATTTTCTTGCTTAATTCAACGAACAGACACTAGTCGATCTAGAAGAATCTTCATTATCTCGATTTCTGACCATTTATTAGGTTGAGCTATAAGTAATTTCCATTTTGGAGTACCAATTATAATGACGAAAGTATCATATATGAAAGTTCATAAATCTTTACTTCTCTAACATAACTTTTTCTGACAAATCAATGTCAGTATACACAGTGGATAAAAGAAAGACTTTCATTTTTTTACCCTTTTAGTTTCTTTTCTTTCACCATACCGTCAGTTTTAGACCCAACTGGAGTGACAGGCTGTAATCGATTTCTATTTATCTCAGATCAGGTCTTTTGCAGTGGTGATCAGTCATATGAATCTATTTTCGGGGTGTATGATGAAATTTGTTTGGCCTTGAAAAATATTGCATCATCCGTGATTGCATTAGATTTTTATCACATCCAGACACTATTGTCTCGACTGTCGATTAGTTGTCATATGATCATTGGCTGCGATGAACTTTCCTCCAAGGAAGCGTACGAAAATTGTAACGCTGTGCGAACATACTGACAAGCCTTACCAGTGAGAAAATCAAAGTACTATAGATTGGCCCGGAAACTCTTCTGATTTAAATCCAATCGAGAATCTGTGGTCAATTTGCAAAGACCAACTTTGTGGAATGGACATACGAAGTACTAACATGTGTACTGGGTTATGTTTCATTGGGAAAATACGAAAAAATTAGATAATACCGGAATAATTTGTTTTTTTTTAAATTTATTTGAACAAAGGTGTACATCACATGTTGTGATGGGAGTTCAAGAAAGACAATAACGCTATGTAAACATCTAGAAAAAGATGCAGTGTTCATGGTTAAGGATATATTACTGACTGGCAAGTACAAAATTGGTTTGCAAAAAGTAAGTCGTAGGTGTTGCAGTTTTTTGTGTATATGTGTGTACTAGTGAGCCAGTCAAAATGAGTTGACTCATTTTATAGTTTACCAATAGAAGGGTTAACCAATCAGAAAGCTCAAAATATTCAATGCGACATGTATAAAGGCAGCCATTTTTTCCTCCCAAATTGCACTGCCAACCCGATATCGAAGACTTAAAGAATTACTTAGCAACAGCTACATTCTCTGAATCTTCACTGCCGACCTCTGATATCAAACAGCTTACGGACTTCACTGAATTCCATATTCAGAGATTGCGGCAAACATGGTCAACAGTAGGTCGAAAACAATCTAAGGTAAAGCTGTTGAGTATTAGAAAAGGTGTTAAATACATCAAAATCCAACAGATGTCGGAAGTTAAAAACAATAGTCAGCAAGAATTGTGTTTTGGCGCCCCACGCTCTTCCCAAAACGAGCAATGCGTATTGTTGATGCACAATAAGCGAACTTATTTGACACAACCTAATACATTTGAGGATCACACTATATTCTTCGATGTCAGTACTTCGATTTCTTTCTTCGATTTCTTCGATGTCAGTTCTCTGGTGGAGGCGGGGCGCTTTTCGTTTTTTTCGCCTGTGTGTTTTTCATTCTTGTTGTAGTGTTTGAATCAGTGCGTGTCTGTGTGAAAGCTAGGGCTGAATGAATGTGTTTTTTTTTTATATTTTTTACAGTACCGCATTGATTTCGTCCAGTTAATGATGTTTCTACCACATTTAAGGATTGCGGTGGAGTTTTATTACTAACAATGATTTTGTTTAGTTTCTTGTAAATAGATTATATTCATATTGTATACACTCACTGGGGATTTTTTAACTTGTAGTTTTTATTCCCCTCCCCCGACAGACAAAGAATTGTACATATGGGGACTATTTAGTTTTTTCATTGAGACAATGAGGTATTATGGTGGATGTAGTAAGAAAGGCTAGTAAGAATGTGTTGTTTTGGTGTTAGGAATATTGTTTGTATGTTTGGGCCAATGTTTGTGGTTAGCTAAGTTTAAAATTAAGACAGAACAAGACCGTTCTTTTGCCCATCCACTCTTTTAGGACTTATGCCACATTTTCTGTATTTTTCACAGAAATAAATATCGCCATATTTTCTTAAGATGAAGAAAACAAAAGTAAATATCAATAACGAAAATGAATAATGAAGGTTATTTATAAATGCACCCTGAACGAGATTTTTAATAGGGAAACAGAAAGCCGATTATCAAAAGACGGGATATGATGTGATGTTGTCAGAAGCAGTTTTTGTCCTTTCATTTTTTTTTTAATTTCTCTAAACCTGATATCTTCCTTTCTTCACACAGAAAAGACACGTGTGTTTCCTTTAGCATTTCTTTCTATTTCGAAAACAAGGATCAAAATATCCAGCGGGAATAATTAACGTTAGAAAGAGGTCGAAAGAGATACATTGAAAGCAACGCCGATAACGACGGATAATGGCGGCATCCAATGGAAAATATACGTGGTATTAACAAAAGTCGGTTTGTCGATTGCCGCGTATAGAAATTATACTTGATTTTCGATGCAAAGAATGTATTAGTGTTGTGCAAATGTAATTACGTCTTTTTTTGTGATGTCAACTAACATCGTTGTCACTTTCGAAATGCTCGTTGTAATAGAGACTTTGTAATCGCAGATACAACTATATTACGCTGTTGAGCAATGCTGGTGTCAGACGCTTTTGAATATCACTCGCACTAATAGCACTCGCTCGATAATACTCGTTCGAACAGTAATCCGTATAGTGATCCGAATAGGGAAATGGTATAGTTAATAGTATAGAGAATAACGATGCGTATAGTAATAGAAGATAGAATAGAAATAGCGATTCGAATAGTAATAGAGGATAGAGTAGAAATAGCGTTCCGTATAGTATAGAGGATAGATTAGAAATGAGGATCGTTAGTCGTCAGCTACTTCCTATATATATGCGTTTTCTGTATGGTTACGTGCTCTACTTAATTCAATAATGGGATCGCCTGTGTTTGCTCACTGGCGATCTATGTTCAAACTCAAGTGTCGGCAAAGACACTTTATTCTTATATAACAGTCTTTTATTATTATTTTAAATTTGTATCTTTATTTTTAAACCCTTTAGAATATATATAACACTATACATTCTTGGACTCACTTTTTCCACTGACGTGAAGTGGAGCGCCTATATCGCATCAATACATGCATCTAATGCAAGGAAAGTTGGTACACTGTGCCGTGCCAAAAAAATTTTATTCGTCATAATCCATCTTGCACATTTACAAATCTACCATTCGTCTATGCATTGAATACAGTTACTACCATATCTGTTCTGGTGCTCCTCCTACTCATCTTTAGAAGGATCTGTCATATAATCGATCCTGACTTGTCATCTCCACTTCAGTCATTTTCTAACCGAAGTTACATGGCTTCTCTCTGTCTTTTCTACAAATATTTTCGTTTTAAATGCTCTGACGAGCTCTTCCTCTTGCTGCCTCGACTACATGAATTTATATGTGCTTCTACGTTGGCATCTAGGTACCACCATTTTACTGTTGAAATAGTTAAGTACGACTGCCAATTCCACTCCAACTGATTCTTTTCTCGCGTTTCCGTTTGCTTGCTTTCTAAATCAACGTCAATCGCCATCGTCTATATTCTTGAACCCTGTTCATCTTTTGACGTTTCCTCAATCCTCCCAATACTCAGTCTTTTCTCTCACTTTCACTCCTTGTAACCTCCTGCGTATTAGTGGCATCCTCGCCTTGCTTGGGGTGAAATGAAATATTCTTGTAATGTAACCTTGTAAAAACATGAGTTTCACTCTAATCTTTTTGTATTTACTGCTTATTTTTATTGTAGGTTTTCAAAATAAATACAAAAGATTGGTTTGGTTTCATGGTTTCCCATACGTCTGTCGGCGTTTTAGAGCGGCAACAGTTTTGTATTATAAAATAATTCTTTTAGCAAAACATATTTTGAAGATAATTTTTGTAACCTAAGGAAGGTTACTGAATAGAATAATAAAAGAAAGGTTGGTAAATGAACGATAATACTTAGGACGAGAACAACACATATAAGATTCGCCAGCGGCGCGTAGAAGAAGTAGTCAACTTCTAGAAGTGATTTAAGTGAATTAAACAATGAATCTCCAACTGCAAGATATTTACCAACCGCCCCAAGCGGTCAGATGTCGCACAAGGCCCAATTTAATGCGGAGTATCGGAGCCCGTAGGGTTGCCCAAAAATTCTCCGTAGACCCCGTATAAAATGGGGCCGGGTAGCTGTTTCTGGAGATGAGAATCTGCCATTCGACATAGCCTCGTCTGGGTATCCTCTGACCGGAGGCACAGAGTTTGACCATCAGAGCTGAAGACGAATCTCCAACTGAAGGATATCTACCAACTTCCCCACACGGTCAGATGTGGCATAAGGCCGAATTTAATGTGGGGTATCGGAGCCCATAGGCTCGACCAAAAATTGCCCGTATAAAACGGGGTCAGTTAGCTGTTTTCCGAGAGGAGACGTTATTACTTAATTTTTTCCTATTTTTACAATGAAACATGAGACAGTTCTCATATTATTACTTCGTCTGTCCATTCCATGAAGTCGTTCCTTTCAGATTGACAACAGATTCGTGATTGGATTTAAATCAGAAGAGTTTCCGGGCCAATCTATAGTACTTTGATTTGCTCACTGGTAAGGCTTGTCTGTGCGTTCGTGCAGCGTTACAATTTTCGTATGTTTCCTTGGAGTAACGACCATCGTAAACAATGGCCGTATGACAAATAATCGACAGTAGAGACATTAGTGTCTAGGCATGATGAAAATTTGACGCAATCACGGATGATTCAATATTTTTCAAGGCCAAATAACTTTCATCACGCACCCCGAAAATACATTCATTTTATTGCACACCACTGCAAATGACCTAATCTGAGGAAGAAATAAAAATCGATTACACCCTGTCACACCAGGGGGTCTAAAATTGATCCTATCCTGAAAGAAAGGAAACTAAATTAATTTTCACAAGGATGTTTATTACTCTATTATTAATGATGTGATTATGTTTGGTTTGGTTTATTTTGTTCTACGGCATATCAACCTCAATAGATTATTTAATGCCGACAACATTTTTTATTGCTGGTAATACTTTGTTTTGTCAAAAATCTGATTCCTTTCTCGTTATATGTCCTTAAAATTTCAACAGTCTCTTCCTGATGATAAGGTTGTTTTTTCTAAGCTTAGCGTAGATGTGACACAAGGCCGAAAATTATGGGGCATCCAGTGAGAATCGAACTCACGACTCGGTCGTAATTGTCCTATCGAGACAAGGTTGCTAAACATTACACCACCTCGAGAAGCCCAATGCTAGCACTTAAATATGCGAGTGACATATTTGAAACATTTCGTTTTATGTTAAAATGATTTATCATTCAAGAAAAAGTATCCAAATAACTTTCAAAATGAATTCTAAGCTATTTCAGTTCAGATAAGCTGACCTGAAAATGCTTGATTTTATAAGAGATATCTCACTGGAAAATGTCCTTGTGCCCTCCATGTTCTTAGCTTAGTTAAAACTTTGTGATTTCGGTTTCTTTACTTTTCACAGAAGAAGGTCTTTAGAAGTCATTCAAGAAGAGCGATTTTAGTTTTTATTAGTAGTTTTCACTTAAGGACTGAAACTGTCATAAGATTTTATCATATCCCTTAAATTTACGGAGGTCTGGTATTGTCATGCAGTCTCTGTATAACATGCATAGGAACATCGATAAATGATGGTTGTTGGGGTGTTAGGCAAGTGTATTTGAGACTAACAAGATTAGAAGTTTCTTTATCAGCGCTACAAATAGCCGCCAAAGACCAGATAGACATAGAAACAAGAGACAGAAAGATGTAGAGAGCCATGATCGCCTACGTCCTGAACAGACACGGTATATAAAAAAGGTATGTTATGCGTTGTTTTCCTCTGTACTCCTTGCCTTTAATCTCTCTTGTGAGTATCAGATTTTCCAAGTCTTCCTTTCTCATTATATGCCCTTGAAATTGGCTTGTTCTTTTTTTTATTATTAAGGCTTCCATTATTTAATAAAAGCCAACGCTCAATAATATTATTATTTTTTTTTAAAATTGGAATGGAGACGCAGTTTCGAACACTTCTGAAATGCTCATTTCTTTATATTTGGGACTCATCAGCAGTGCGCATCCACTACCGAGAATTGAAACCCGAAAAGTTACGAACCCGAACAGCTGCGCAGTGCTGCTGTGTCCCAAATATAGGACGAAACGGCCGTCCAGTGCTTTCTGCACTCTTTTGAGGTTTCTTCTAGACTCGATAAATTACTTAATTATGATTATTTCAAATCCTTCTAATTATTTCTATCTGTATATCTTTGCTTGAACCGGCTTCTGATGCTCTGGACTGAGCGGCTTGATGATAGTAGTTGTAGCTCGTGGAGGCACAGTCTTATGGGTAAAGAGAGACTCGGATGAGTTCCGCCGCGGAATCTGTGATCGAGCGGCGCTATATCGAGTCTAATTCGTGACCTCATCGTCACCGAGACCCGTTGGTACATTTGGAACGGCCTTTGCCTACTATCATAACTGTTCGGGTTTCAATTATCGATAGTGGATGCGCACTGTTGATGAGTCCCAAATGTAGGATGAAACGACCGTCCAGTACTTTCTGTTGAGGTTTCTTCTTGACTCGATGAATTACTTAATTATGATTGATTCAAGTCCTCCTAATTATTTATATATATATATAGCCTCCTCCATTAGGTCACTTAAAAAAGCAGCATATCACGATGAATAAAGGTCCATAAATCAACGGAAACAAAATTTCGTCTCAATATGTTTATGTTGTTATGAAAAGGAAAGACTAAAATATTTTTTGAAATTTTTTAATTCTTTCTAACACGTAGAAAATTTTGGTTAAAGATTTTGTTTTTTTTTTACGACTGCGCGAGAAGAGTAAAAGAAGGTTTGTTTTATTTTACGCTTTTCCCGAGGAAAACACACGTTAATTAGGAAATTCTTGCAAAAATCAAATAATTGTCGGATTTTAATGAAACTTTCAGGACTTATTCAGAAATAAATGAAATCATGTTTGGCTTCTTTTTTTTTTTTTTTAGAAAATCTTGTTAAAAAGAGATATTTTTTTAACATGTTTCCACCCACTTAAATATTTTCATGAAATTTCGAGTAATTAAATCTTCACGCGCGGGATTTGTTTTATTAGTCATAAACAGGACTCTTTGTAGAAAATAAATCACCAGTTTTCTTTTGTAAAACAGTACCCGGTTTTATAGAAAATCTGCTTTGAATTATAAAAAAAAATGTGAAAAAGTATGACATTAATTAATTAGAAAAGCTTTCACCTGTTTTTGTAAATACGTTATACTAAGGGCATTATTTTGTGAAGAAATGAAAATTTTTCGATGAATAATGTATTTTTTACAATTTTTTTTCCCATTTTTAAAATGTTTTTCATTAACTTCTTTATACTTCAAAAATCGTTTAAAATTCTTTATTGCTTTCAAGCACGTAATGCAATGATATCGTTAATGAAAAAGTAAATTTACGAATCGAAATTGGAAAAGCACATAACAGTCGTTTGACTCAAAATATTTTTTAAATAATTTAAAAAAAATTTTTATTGAAAAAACGGTCATAATTTCTACGTATAAAAATGTATATATGACATAATCCTTAAAAAATTTTAAACAATTATCTAATTAATAAAAAAATTTAAACTATTATCTAATTAAGAAAGTATGAAATAAAAAATAGATAATACATAATTGCTGAATAAAAATGTTAATATTTAAAAAGTACTAGTTAAAAACGAAAAAACGCGTTCGCTCACTTTGTAAAAAATGCCCATTTTGATCATCCATAGTAATTTGTCACCACCTCGTCACAATCGATTTCTTTGATAAATTCAGACACATCGTTAAGAAATGTTTGGATACAAATTTTTATGCTATAAGTAAGTGCTGTTTGTTTCATATCAGATTAATTTAACTTTAAATTTTCTAATTTTACTCAAATAATGTCTCAAAAATGTATTAATTTATTTTAGGAAGAAGTTTAAAATCAAAGTTTTGTTTGTTAATAAATTTCTTAAAATTTAAGAAAATGGCAGCTTTTAAGATAATTAAACAAAAATCGAGCATATATTTGACATTCCAATCTATATAATTCCTATCTGAAAGACACCAGAATATGTTACTTACTGAAAGTAATGAATTTAATCCTTTAGCTTTCAATTAATAACAAATATATTGAGACAAAACTTTATTTTTGTTGATTTGAGCCTTTTTTAATCGTGATATGCTGCTTTTTTACGTGATCTGATGGAGGACCCTATATATATATATATATATATATATATATATATATATATATATATATATATATATATATATATATATATTAAATACATCATAGACAGTGTAAAACTATCTACAGAGAAGTGAAAAATGTGATAAAACAAATAATATTTCTGTTCGTAAATAGTGATTCCTACTTTGAAATAATGACAAATATTTCATCAATTCCCTCGCGTATTTTTTTTTTTTTTGACAAAATATGATGCTGAAATACATTTGACAGGGAGATGTTTATTTCGTAAAAAATATAAGAGAAGAATCACGTGACCAGAAGTGTTGGACATCTTTCGATGTATCGCCCAGGGTATAAACAAAGCAGACGGCAATGGATCATATGACACTTTTCACACATAACTCAGCTGAGTCAATCATTTCAAGCTATTTCTATTTATCGGAACCTTATTGAACGTGCGTACACACAAATCTATCTATCTATCTATCTATCTATCTATCTATCTATCTATATATATATATATATATTACTTATTATAAAACGCAGATTGTGTGTGTGTGTGTGTGTGTGTGTGAGTGCGCGCCTGTTCGTTTATACTTGGGATCGTATTTCCTACATTTTTCAACCGATTTCAACAAAACTTCACCGGACGACGTAAAATTATCTGGCGGTGATTCTGGCAGCGCTAAAAATTGGAAAAACGAAAGTGATGTGGCTTCCCTCTGTCTTTTCTACAAATATTTTCATGACTACTGCACTGATGATGAAAAATTTTTTTCCCTGGTCCCCTGACTACATGAATTTAAATGGACTACTAGATTGGCATCTAGGTCCCAACCTTTTACTGTTGAAATAGTTAAATGTAACCACCCTTCTAAGAGTTTCTTTCCTCGCACTTCTCCATATTGGAACTCCATTCCTCTCACTTGCTTCCCTGATAACTACAATCCTCAAAAACCTAAATGCAACATCAGTCACCATGTTTTGTTGCGTTGATACCTGTTCTTTTTTCCTTTCTTCAATCCCCCCTACACCCACACTTTTCTCTCATTTTCACTCTCTATAACCCCCTGTGTGATAATGGCACTTCTGATTTGCTTGGGGTGAAATGCTTAAAAAAACCCCGAAAACATTGAATATAAAATAATTAGGGTACAGACAAAAGCATCTAATAAAATAATTAGGGTACTGGAAATAGCATCTACCACAATCAAAGGTAAAGCTCTCTCTACCAACAGCTAAAATAATAAAAAAAAAGTGCTCAATACAATATATATATATATATATATATATATATATATATATATATATATATATATATAGGCAGGATGTATGTGTGCGTGTTGTAACGAATCCAAGGCCGCAATTTTTGACGGATTTGCACCAAAATATACATGCACATGCTCCTGGTTAGCGGGAAGGCCAAGACCGACGTCGCATTTATCAACTGCCATCAATAGTGGAAATAATTGATTTTTCATGCTTCTACGGCAGTTTTCCTGTAGTTTGCGGCCATTTTGTACTGATCAGAGTGAGAATCAATAGCTGGCTGCCACGAATAGGCAGGAAGATTCTAATGGCCAGCGTGAGAGCCAACAGTTGACTGATACGAACGTTAACTACCATGCTAGCATGCAAAAAAAACACCGATAGCTGCATTCATCACAAGTGGGAAAAATTTAAATCTGCATGGCACTTTACTCCAATTGGCTCATTCGCTTGCTTAAACTCAACGTTGATTCTGATTCCGCAGAACTGGGTTGGGTGTGAAAAAGTATTTTTTGTTAACATTCTTTTTCATTCGGTTTTTACAGTTACGAGTCCTTTTTTAAAGCTGATCGTTTTGTGTTCATTTTGTTTAGTTCTTTTTTCGTAACAGATTTAATGTTTAGTATAGAGCTTAGAAAAAATTCGCAGTGTGAAATTCGCAGGCAAGAAGTAAGGCATGTAGCAATATCAGCAAGGCAAAGGGCACTCCTTTAAAGGCAAGGAAGGGCAAAATACTTTAAGCCCCACAAAACACACATCCTGCCTTTTATAGATAGAGATTATTAAGTTCAATAGTTTTATCTTGCAACTAACCGTCATGACAGTTTCGACGCAAAACTTTTGAGTGATTCAACCAGATAAGACACTAGATTTGTTATCGTTCGAGTTATCTATTGAGCACTTTAAAATTTAAAGCTTGAATAATACCTTACATTTTTGTAATTTTCACGTATTTTAATTCCTACTATCATTATACAAACACACACACACACACACACACACACATATATATATATATATATATGCAAGATTGATTAAAGCCCATCAAACGAAGGTACTTTGATTGACACCTTATAAATTAATTTTTGTGCAGTTTGAATAATTTTCGGATAGTTTCCGTGGGAACTTGAGCCAAAATTTCGCAATGTTCCCAAAGCACTTTCGGATTTCTGAAGCCATTAGCACATAATTTTTGCGGGTAGATAGTTTCGACAAATCTGTAAAGAAAGTCTAAAGCGATAAAAAAGACACTGGGCTATTACATATAGCCTATACATACATATATACATACATACATATCTATATCTTTCTATCTATCTATCTATCTATCTATCTATCTATATATATATATAAAATATTTATTATCAATTGTAGCGGCTTAAAACATTTTTTTTATAATTGTTCATAAATATTATTATTAAGCTCTACTCTGTATTGACCACTATTTAAAATATGATGTTTTGACATTGATACTAACCTACCTTATATATATATATATATATATATATATATATATATATATATATATATATATATAGTACGAGGCCAAAAAATGGACGCCCCCATAGAAATCGATTTTTGTATTTTTACTAATAAAACTCGTTTCTTAATAGAAGCATTAATACGGGCGTACATATGTATATGTATATGTACAATATACAAATAAAAAGAAACAATTAGGGCTGACCAAGTTGTTCAGTGTTATAAAACACGATTGGTCTAGGAAATGGAAAACACTTACAACATAAAAACTGAGGCCTATTGTCTGCTTCGTCTGTGGCATTTATTTGCACCGACTGAGTGTATCAATAGTTCCGAAAAGTGTGGATGTTTCTGCACAAGCATTCACCACTTTAATCAAATCACTTGTGTAGGTTTTCTGGCGTTTTGCCTTGATTCGTTCATTTTTATATCTAACAGTGATCTCATCCCACAATCCTTACACTTGCTCCATATGTGGCCTCCTTTGTAAATCACTAGCGGGTCTTAAGTGCCACTTAAGATTATCGCATAAAATTTCATAACTGAATCAATTAAGATATCAGATCCTCATACGGGGAAACGGACTGAAAAGTTCATTATATATATATATATATATATATATATATATATATATATATATATATATATATATATATATATACAAGGCTCAAAACTAATATTCCATGGTTATAATTTATTACATTGGAATCGTAATATATATATATACATAAATTCCCAAGAGGATAGAATCCAGGTAGAAAATGTCCAGGACAGAGTAAGAATATAATATAAAAGGCTCAAACACAAATATTCTATGGTTATAATTTATTTCATTGGAATCGTAATCACGATCCAATTCATTGTATATATATATATATATATATATATATATATATATATAAATTCCCAAGAGGATATAATCCAGGTAGAACTCAATGTCCAGGATAGAGTAAGAATATAATATAAAAGGCTCAAACACTAATATTCCATGGTTATAATTTATCACATTTGAATTGTAATCACGTCCAATTCATCAGATCTACAAATTCAAATTTTTTTCTTTTTTCCCTTCTGACCCGACTACATGAATTTGGATCTTTGTAAATTGCTCGACAGTAAATTGCTCGAAATATAATTTCTCGAACTGTCAATTGTTCGAAAGGCAGTTTGCTCGAAGTAATTTCAAAGCTCGAAGCACCACATAAACTGCGTCGTCTCACGACACGTGAACGTAGCTGGATATAAAAGGAGCCACAACATTCAACTTTAGCAATCCTGATTTTTTTTTCTATATTTGTTTTCTATTTCTATTTCAGTAATTTTGGAGATCTCGAAACCTAGTGATGGACATAACTTTTGTTGAGAGCGAAAAAGGAAAGAAGTTGTTGTGTTTGGATGGATATATATATATATTAAGGACAAAACAGTGAACAATAAGATTTACTGGAAATGTGAAATGTGCAAATAAAGGAAATGCTTAGCACGTGTTTTATTTTCTTTTAACCACAGGTTTCGAGCAAACTGCCTTTCGAGAAAAAAGATAAGACCTGCTATATAAATGTACTCGTTCTTTAATTTTAACTGTTCAGTTAACAACAATAGAGTTGTATTATTTTATCTTATAGTAAATTTTAGAACAATGTACTTTTATTTTTCGAGCAAACTGTCTTTCGAGCAATTGATAGTTCGAGAAATTCTTTTTCGAGCAATTGATTTCGAGCAAATTACCGGATACCGATGGAATCTGAGCGCACTACTAGATTGGCATCTAGGTCCCACTCTTTTACTGTTGAAATAGTTAAATGCAACCGCCACTTCTACTGTAACTATTTCTTTTCTCGCACTTCCCGCCTCTGGAACTCGATTCCGTTTACTTGCTTCCCTGAGAACTAGAATCTTCAAAAATTGAAATGCAGCTTCCATTGCTATCTTCTATCTTCTTGAATCCCGTTCATCTTTTGTCCTTTCCTCAATCCTCTCTATATCCTGTCTTTTGTCTCGTTTTCAGTCCCTGTAACCCGCTGTGTACTAGCGGAATTCCCGCCTTGCTTTTGGCAAAATGATTAAAAAGAACTACAAAGCTAAGGCATATCTAATATAGAAAGTTCAAAGTTTCTATGGCTATCCCCACGAAAACTATATGTAAACACGTTAATTTCAACCGTCCATTTGATCCTGTTTAATTTTCGCATACGGTGACAGACTGATGGAGATTATAATCCTAATGCCAGGTGTTGGGGCATTTAATGGAAGGAAACATAATCTTATTGGAAGACGCAGCCTTTGCGTTGTGATAAGCAATTCACAACGCCGGTTTGAGGTTATTTAGCTCTTACTGACTGTTATGAGTAAAGGAATATTGAAACAATAATAATAATTTAATAGAAAAAACAGTTTGATTTGAAGATATTGTCTTTGCGTTGCGATAAGAGGTATGCCGTAATTTATTGTTTTCTTTTTAACAATGTAATTTTTATTCATTATTTACATCATTCGGACTATTGTTCTCATCCTTGTCGCCATATTTATCACAACGTTTCGGTCGTTGTACATCCCGGCCTTCTTCAGGTTGGAATGTCGAACTGAATCCTTTATTTCGCTCACTGGAGTAGACTGTTCTAGTTCCGCGTGCCATGTTTAATGGATGTCAGTTATCAGTTATCTCCTGCTAACTCCCCTCTGAAAGTTCTCTACTGCCTTAATCGGGTATTGAACTCACACTCTTTGGGTCCTGTCACTGGATCTAACCAAAGCCTTTATCAACTGTGACATGTATCCTTGAGGACATATGTGTATGAATTTCTGAGTATTACAAACGTAATGTCTTCAGCAACCATTTTTACCAGTGCTCATATTCCATTTTTTTGCTGTTATAACTGTGTTTTTTTACCAGTGCTCATATTGCAACTTTTGTTATTATCGCTTTTCTCTGGCACTCCTTATTACTGGTTCCCATATGGTATTCATTTCTATGCTTGGTCGGCTTAGGAGATTTTTGTGGCCTAGCATATGTGCTGATTCCTTAAGTTTACGAATTTTCCAATGGTGTTCTTCGTCTATGATCTCAACCTGATCCCACAGAGGGCGGTGATCTCCTTTTTCTCTCCATATGTGGTCAGTCCACGCCTGATTTTTCCACTTTCCCTCGTATTACAGCTTTCTGGTGTTCTTGAAGCCTTACCTTAAGGGAGCGGCCTGTCTCCCCTTTATATTTCTTTCCGCAGCTGCACGGGGTACCCTACACATAGTCTTTAGCCATGTTCTCCTCTAGGGGAGGTCTTACTCGGGAGAGATATCTGCGAAGCGTCTTCAATCTTTTGAAGGTTGTCCTGATGTTATATGGACCGCAGATACTTTGTATTTTCTCTGTAATGTTTTTGTAGATAAATAGACGTTGTAAACTCAAACGACAATAGAGACTAGACTTAATTAGCTATATAACAATTCATTGGATGGGAAAACCCTTCCACTTACAAAGAATCATCATCATTATATTCGAAACGAAGAAAGTCAATCAAGATGATATATTTCAGTAGATCTTGAATTTTTCCGGACTATGTTTCCCACATAAAACCTGTTTTCTTCGCCAAATATTACTTGAAACAACGAAACGTTTTATAATGCGCTGGAGAGAGTGGAATGGACATTCGATATTTTGGAGACGAAAGCAAGACGTTACTTCTGGATAACAAGTTCAGTTCAACAGTTGGGAAACTCTACCATCCAAGGAGGCAAACGGACATATTTGGTAGTTTGAAATTCCTCCATGAACGTCTCTTTCAAGTCATGATTTGTTTCTTTTGTTTGATCTTCTTCCGTTTCTTCTTCTTCTTCTTCTTCTTCTTCTTCTTCTTCTTCTTCTTCTTCTTCTTCAGTTTCTTCTTTTTCTTTTTCTTCTTCTTCTTCTGCTTTTTTCTTCTGTTTCTTAAATTAAAATTTAAAAATTATAAATAATCAAATAATAGTCGAATATAACATTTAGTTATTTGAAAAATATTGAATTTTTGAATATTGCTTGCTCCACTTTTTGTTACATGTGTATTTGTGTGCGTGTGTGTGCGTGTATGTTTAGTTTATGTTCATTAGTGAATGTATATCCAAATCCTTTCATTTATAAATGTATATGGCATACATATTTACATATGTATCTACATACTTGAGGGGTAAAATGTCCAAAGTATGCATTACGATAAGTGGATCTGTTGTCATTTTAGAACTGACATATCACTGAGAATTAATGTTCTGTTCGAAGTGCGAGAAAAGGTTTCCCTTGTTTCTCTGACAGATTTCACTTGCGTGCAACGCACGATTTGTCGCCTAATTCAAAACCTTCCATTGTTTTGGCCATCGATAAAAAGCATTTATTTGCGAAAAGTCTGAGTTAAAACAGGCATTCAGACAGTCAACTGGATAGAGAGATAGATAAATAGATCCGTATATATATATATTGGATGTGATTTTTCACAATAAAAATGCCTATCCACGCACAGCTATAGCACTTTGCAACACACACAAACACACACATATATGAAGAAATATAGTCTTAAGATTTGCTATATTATGAGATAAGGTGTTTAATATCAGAGATAGAGCGTGTGTAAATATATATATATATATATATATATATATATATATATATATATATATATATATAATAAAGAATAAAATAAAGAGGCTTAAACAGTAATATTCCATGGTCATAATTTATTCCATTGGAATCGTAAATACCCGTGCTTGATTAAAAAATCGTACGACTCATACAGCAATCGCTATCACTTGATTTAAAATATTTTTGCCCTTCCTTGCCCTTTGCCGTGCTGATGTTGCTACATGCTTTACTTCTTGCCTATCTCACACTGCGAATTTTTTCTAAGCTCTATACTGAACATTAAATCTCTTACGAAAAAGAACTAATCAAAATGAACACAAAACGATCAGCTTTAAAAAAAAAAGGACTCGTAACTGGAAAAACCGAATGAAAAAAAAGAATGTTAATAAATCCTTTTTCACCCCGAACCCAGTTCTGCGGAATCAGAATCAACGTTGAGTTTAAGCAAGCGAATGAGCCAATTGGAGTAAAGTGCCATACAGATTTAAATTTTTCCCACTTGTGACGAATGAAGCTATCGATGTTTTTTGCATGCTAGCATGCTAGTTAACATTCGTGTCAGTCAGTTGTTGGCTCTCACGCTGACCAATAGAATCTTCCTGGCTATTCGTGGCAGCCAGCTATTGGCTCTCACTCTGGCCAGTAGAAAATGGCCGCAAACTACATGAAAACTGCCGTATAAGCATGAAAAAAATGATTATTTCCACTATCGATTGGAGTTGGGAAATGCGACGTCAGTCTTGGCCTTCCTGCTAACTTGGAGCATGTGCATGTAAATTTTGGTGCAAATCCGTCGAAAATTCCGGCCGTGCATTCGTTACACACAGACACACATCCTGCCTTTTATAGATATATATATATATATATATGTATGTATGTATATATTTGAGCAGAAGTGTTGTGTCGGTCCACGGCGCGGTCTGGCGATCATAGCTTATCACAATGTCTTGTTCCTTGTGGGTCTTCATATATTTTGTTTTTAATCATCGTTCCCAAAACCATCTTCGTAATACATTCACTCAGTATCGACAGGTGGGTTAAGCCTTGCTTTCCCATGACTCTCTTACCTTCCATCTGTCCTGTGAATATTAAATTTTCCAAGAACTCTTTCCTAGAAACTTAAAGTGTCCTGATGTTAAGTATAAGTGTCCATTTTGTTTACATTCAGATATTCGATCCATGAAATCCTTCTGTAGAACCGCATTTCTGTTATCTTCAAGTCACTTCTTCACCTTGGGTGAGATTGTTTAGCACTCACAGTCATATAGAAGGACTGATATTACATAACAGTTCAGTACTGTTTTCTTTGTTTCTAAGGATTCTGTTTCTTAATACTTTGCTTAGCTTTTGGAAGTCATCTTTCGCTATACAAACGCGCCTTCGGATTTCAGCGTCGCACACTCTGTCCTCTGTTAACACGCTTTGCAGATCCCTAAATTGATGCATCTGTTGGATTTTGTTATCCCCAATTTGTAATGTAAATGTTGGGCTGTCCCTTTAGCTAACAAGCATACCTTCAGTCTCCTTTGAATTGATGTTTATTGCTTTATTCTTGATTTCCTTCATTACCTTTTGTCTGCTATCAACACCGTGTCACCTGCATAGTCCTAACTGCACTCTCTGACCATAACTCAATTAGGACTGATTAAAACCCATACTGAAACCAACCAAACACCACCTGGAACATACATTTAGAAAATACAAGTATAATAGCCTCACGCACATGTAAAATAGACTAAAAATAATATAACCACTAAAAATAAAAAATAAAAACCAATGAACACGGCCACAATATTGTGATCGTGTTGAGAATAATAAAACATTTCCACCACTCAAGAAACATATAAAAATCTGCACATTCAGTTAAAAAATAAAAATAAATAAATAAATAAACATCTTTGATAATGGGTAGTAGAATAGCCGAAAGCGTTCGGATATACAGAACATTTGGACAATTTCTACTGACTTTATGCCCAGGAAAGAAAAAAAAACTGATGTATACCCAAAGACAAATTAAATAAAGTGCCTTATCGTACGACCATACCAGTGATATTTATCACACCGACACACACACACACACACACACACACACACACACACACACACACACACACATATATATATATATATATATATATATATATATATATACACATATATATATATATATATGTGTGTGTGTGTGTTAAATATAGTTTTAAGGTATGCTATCTTTATGTGTAAAAGTGGTCAGTATCAGAGCGTATATAAGTGTAAAAGTGTTCACTGAGGTCAAGAGCGGGCGGCGACTGTCTGTTTCATTCATGAATGCAGGCCATCTGAATATGTGTGTGTATATGTGTGTATGTGTGTGTTTGTGTGTGTTGTGTATGCGTGTGTGTATGTGTGCGTGTGTATTGCAAAGTGCTATATTTGAGTGTGGATTGACCTGAACATTGCGTTGAAGCATGAAACACCGCTCAGTGTTGAACTCAATGTCCAAATTATATATATATATATAGAGAGAGAGAGAGATAGATAGATAGTTAGATAGATAGATAGATAGATTTGGTGGGACGTTTCCCTTCGGCAGAACTTCTTCAGACTTTCTCATAATTATTATTTTTTTCGGAATGAAATGAATGAAACGAATCACTGAAGATTTTTTCCATTCAATTACCAACTATACCAACTATTTCTCTGATATATAGATGTGTACACACACACACACACACATACATACATATATATATATATATATATATATATATATATATATATATATATATATATATATATATTTTTTCTCATTGGTGCACAACGTAATCGTCAGTTTTCAGTTAGAATTTGACGATTTCCTTGTACCTGAACGTCAGAGTTGTATTACCTGTGAAGAAAATAATGTACATTTATTATTAATATGAATTATAATTGTTATGATAAATCGAACAGTTTTATTAACACCTGCATTCAATGTGTCATATTCACACACACACACACACACACACACACACACACACACACACATATATATATATATATATATATAATTAAGTAATTCATCGACTTTAAAAGAAACCTCAACAGAATGTAGAAAGCACTGGACGGCCGTTTCGTCCGAAATTTGGGACTCATCAGCAGTGCGCATCCACTATCGGAAATTGAAACCTTCTGATTCGCCATCCGATCGTCGCGAAGGCCTGTTGGTACAGTTGGTATGACGTTTGCATGATAACCTGACTGTCAGGGTTTCAATTCTCGGTAGCTAATACGTACTGCTGATGTAGATCCATGAAATGGCGGTCCATTGCTTTGCTGCATTCTGTTGAGGTTTCTTCTAGACTTGATGAATTACTTAATTATAGTTATCAAATCCTGCTAATAATTTCTATCACTTATATATACACAAACAGGTGTAATTAATCAATTTAGACGTACGTTGTTTAGTTTTCGTTGTGATCCCTAAAAAAAAATTAATACGCGAACTTGAGTTCGCGTATTAATTTTTTTTTTTTTAGACTTAGAAAATACCAAAATTTTCCTTCGAATAGTTTTTACTTTCCCAAGTACTTTCAATCTCATCTTAGACCATCTTCAGGAGGTTAAGTCGTCTGTGAGGATGTATATATGTTTCTGTGAATTTAAAACATTTCAATTGTTCGTATTTTTACTACTTATGCAGCGTTCTAGATTTCAAAGTTATGTGTTCTTTTGTTTTTTTTTTCAGTATAACAGAAGAAACTTTTTTGTTTTCGCTCATACGTATCTATCTATATTTTTTCATAAGCATTTAAGAACTTTGTCGCTATACTCATTTATTTTGGGCTTTACCTCTGTTATAGAATAGTTTCACAGTGGAGGCTTGTATTTCACTCAGTCGGTCCTAAAATAGGTTCGACGTACAAAACGTTAGGAACTTGATATAATAGGTAATGACGCAGTAATCTAGTTGTGGTGGCTGATACTTTAATATCCGACCAACGGTCGTCCGACATCGACCGACTGACCAACTCACAAGCGATATTCAGTCACCCCCACCACGAGGGCATCATGTGGCACAAGGCCTGTTTAACGTAGGATATCCGAGCCCGTGCGCTCGGCTAAGAATGTGCCCTTTTAAAACCTGTATAAACGGGTTCAGGGTCGGGTTACCTCCCCGAAAGCGACTCCGCACTTCGGCGTAGCCTCGTTCGGGTTCCTCCCCGCCTGAACGGAGAGAGTTCAACCGGTCAGCCGGTCGTCCGACTTCAGACTGAACTCAGACCGACTCACTGAGCCCGACTTAGCGACTGATACTACTCCTACTTATTATAGGTGGGAGGTCTATTAACAAATAGAATAGGTGTGTTCCAGTATAACAACTTCTCTTATATAAACGGTTTCAATGATTTTTAGTTTTTGCATGTAATTGTTTTTATTTAATATACACGTATTTTCAACTAATATCCGTCTAATTTGTGAGTTTGAGCATGGGTATTCCTCATATGATCTATCTTCAACCAAATGAAATTACCAATCTAAGTCAACCAAAAAATGAATCCGCGAATTTGAGAGGATCACAACGAAAGCTAATCGACATATGTCTAAATTATTTAACCAAATCTCTTTGAATGAATATATATATATATATATATATATTTATTAAAGACATTTTTATGTTTAACGTTGTTATTTATAGATACAAGTATTTAAGCAAATGCTCTGTTTATGATAAACAGTATTAAATAACATTTACCGGCCTGAATGCCTGAGAAATTTTCATAGAAAATATTCGTTCTTTTGACAATTTCTCGGACATTCAGGCCGGTAAATGTTATTTAATACTGTTTATCATAAACAGAGCATTTGCTTAAATACTTGTATCTATAAATAACAACGTTAAAACATAAAATGTCTTTAATAAATAAATTGTCGGACCTTGTCCATTTCTTAACATATATATATATATATATATATATATATATATATATATATATATATATATATATATATATATATATATATATATATATGAAAATTTCTCCGATTTAACCAGTAGAGAAGACAATATTTTGAATAAAAATGACAATAGGAAAACTGGTAATTGCTTACACGTTTTTCGTCCAATGTGAACTTTTAGCAAACCAAAATACGAAATACGTATTTTGCTTTGATAAAGTCCACATTGACCAAACGCGTCAGCAATTACCAGTTTTCCTATTGTCATTTTTATTCATAAATATATATATATATATATATATATATATATATATATATATATATATATGAAATACCGGGCGTAATGTTCTTAAAAATCACTATCACAACGGAATAAAAGTTTGTAACAAACTCGACTGGAATTCGTAATCGGCTCTTCCTTCACCTATCCAGTTACTGACCAGGGACAATGTTACTTAACTTCTGTGATCTGACGAGAACGGTGGCTTTAAAGTGATATCTCCATGAGCAAATGTCTACATTGATATTTCAATAACAGAATGACGCCAATTTCTTGTTCACTGGGACAAAAATCGTTTTGTTAATTTTAACGCTCCTAAAACTAAGCCGTTCTCTTTTAACCATCTGAGATTAAGTCGTTGCCTTTGGCAGATGGTAACTTCCAGGAGAGTAACTCTTTGAGTTTTCTCGGTATAACGTTTTCCACTAACAGGAATTAGAACGATTATATAGAATCAATTGCCATGTCTGCTGCAAGGAAAGTTGATTTAGTATATCACGTTAAAACATTCTTCGCGCCAAAATCTATCTTATACATTTTTAAAGGTCGCCGTTTATTGAATACTAGCAGTAGAGTCCGGCGTTGCCCGGGGATGTAACAGTAAGAGATATATCAAGTATCGACCATCATAAAGACTGAGAAATAAAATTGACAAAGATTATTGTTTAAAGTTGACGGATACGCATGTCTTAATTAGTTTTTTTTTTTTTTTTACGAATTGGTCAAACCCAAACTGAAACAAAAACAATCGTTATGAGTCTACCGATTGAATAGAATTTTATTATAAACAATTGTCTTGTAAATGGAATTTTTAAAGTATTTTGAATGTAAAAATAAAGAAAAAAGTGTGCCAAAAAAAAGTGAAGTTTTGTTCAAATCGGTTGAAAAATGTAGGAAATCCGATCCCATATATAAACGAACACACACACACACACACACACACACACACACACACACACAGCATGGGTTTTATAATAAGTATAACTCGATATGAGTTGGCCCCCTTTCATTCTCGCGACAGCGATGACTCTTAATTGTGTTTTCAAATTGATTTCGTGAAAAAAAATGTGTTTTTCCAATTTTTGGCGCTGTTAGAACTACCGCAAGGTAATTTTACGTAATCCTGTGAAGTTTTGTTGAAATCAGTTGAAAAATGTAGGAAATCAGATCCAATATATAAACGAACTCACACACACACACACACACACACACACACAACCTGGGTTTTATAATAAGTACGATTACTGACATATATGGTGCGGTGTTTCTGTAATGTATCAAGGCCCGCTTCAACTGAGCACTGGAGACTGAACTCTGGAAATCCGGAGTCCGAACTGATTTTCGCTCGCTGCGACTTTGCTTATATGGACGCCGACCAAAACCGGGGTGGGCTTTGTCGGGGTTTGAGGTTCCTTGATAATTCTAAATCCATATCCACTTCTTTTATTTTCGGTCAGGAATTTTCCACTCCTTTCCATTTTAGAAGTCTTCTCTTACTCCCACCTTTTCTTATTCTCATGTGGATATCTCACCATACTTCGGAGGGGCGTCAACGGTTCTCCCCACTTCTTCGTAGCAACCTCTCATACCCATCCTCTAAATGAGCGGCGGCGGGCTTCCCCCCTTGCGTCACGTGATCACCTCCGCCTGGCCCTCGTTGACATTCGGCCAATGGCGTCCAACCGGGTGGGTGTGATCCGGCTAGCTTTGTTTTAAGAAAAAAATATATCTTGCTCAAAAAATATTATCTTTTTCTTTTCCTTTTCCCTCCTTAATCGCAGCTCTCATCCCCAATGTCACCTGGGATCTATCAATGCCAATTATCAAGTGGATAGTCGTCTAGTGAAACACAGCCAATTTCCGTCCCGAAAAAACAGTTTCATTGTCCTAGCCGTATTTGCATTCTTGGTGCCAATTTCTGATAACATAGTTTTATTATCATAACCGAATTCTAACACCCATAGATGTCTTTTCAAAACGGCAAAGACTTAACCCAGGGTTGGCTTCGTGTGCGATTAACAGATGACCTATTAAATCCTTTCCCGACAATATTGTTTGCACCCCCTGACACAGTTAATTTTTCTTATCTATCCAAAGCTCTGTATTCACCTAGCCCTTGTCAGGCAGTCCTACGACACTGGCCGTCAGAATTTTCAACATCTTTTTCCATTATCAAAATAACATTGTCAAATGTCCCGGAGTTTAGCTAGCCGGTCTGGAATTTGTCAATTAGATTTTCGCCAGCACTAAATGGCTGTTATCTATTCCCGATAATATAAGTCCGCCACCACGACACAGTCAATTTTTTTTTATCTATTTAGAATTTTCTGCAATGGCAATGAAACCTTTCACCATTTGTTACTTTCAAAATAACATTGTCAATGTCCCGGTCGGGGGTGGTTTCCTTTATCATCTAAGCTTAAGTCTCGCCTCTCTTTTCCTTTCTTTCCTTTCTCTTTTTGCTTTCTTTTTTTTTCTTTTTGTGCCCCTAAATGGTGTCACACAGGTATGGAATTTCGGTTTCTGTTATTTTATCACCGCTTCCAATGAACATTTTTTTTTAGAAATATTTTCATGTCAATCATTCAGATGAGCTTTCCTCTTTTATAACTTGACTACATGAATTTAAGTGCAGTGCTTGATTGGCAGGCAGCTTGATACCATTATTCTCCTGCTGAATTTTCTAAATGTAACCGTAAGTTCTATGTTAATATTTTCTTCTCGTTCAGTCCTCGGCTGTGAAAATCTCCAGTTTCTTGATTTTCTTTTCGCTACAATCTTCAAAATTTTAAATGCAATATCAATCGTCATCTTATCTTTCTTTGAATCCTATTGTTTTTACTCTACTTTTTTCTTAGTAAAAAGGTTTCTCAGTTTATTTTACTCTCAGTTGTCCTTTTTGTCCTGGGTATGACGATAAACAACATCCGCGTCCTGGTTAACACGAAAAACTATGCTCAACAGCAAGACCCCTTATCAGGAGGTTTTGAGAAGCGTGGAACCACCTCTTAATTGCTGGTGTTCTCAGGTCCACACTGACCTGGGGTCCCAGCTATGGGCAAAATAGTTAACCTGTCAAACTGGGGTAAAAACACTATGAAAGTGTAAAAATAGGTTTTAATACCAGAAATATTTTGTAAAACAATTATTACTAGCAATAAATTTTTGAAAAATAATTTATTACCAGCAATACATTATTACCACCAATACAATTATGAAGAAAAAATATTACCATCAATGCATTTTTGGAAAAATTATTAGCGGCAATAAAATCTTGTCGGCATTAAATAACCCATTGAGGTTGATATGCCGTAAAACAAAACAAAGCAAACCAAACCGAAACAGGAACTAAAATACACTCATACTTATAATAAGAAGGAGACAGTTGAAATTTATGGGGTGCATAATGAGAAAAGATGGCTTAGAGAATTTAACACTCACAGGGCATACTGAAAGCAAAGGGGAAACAGCAAATAATCAAAATATTAGCAGCAATAAAAATCTTGTCGGCATTAAATAACCCATTGAGGTTGATATGCCGTAAAACAAAATAAACCAAACTCAGTTGTCCTTTACGTCTTAGTGGATTCATCGCCTTGTTTTGGTTCAAATGATTAAAAAGAATTCGTGACAAACTGGCCTTTCATTTTCAGTTTTATAGTCGAATTTTCTGTTTCCAAATCTGAATTTATCACCGGCCGGTCACATTTATTATTTTGGTGATATTTCAGGAATGAATGTGAATGTCATCGTCAAGGCAAACGACATCCCGCCTAACAACCGTGATTTAAAGACGTCTTAAATAACCAAAGCGATAATGTCACCACTTGAGGTGCAGCATTTGTCTCTCGAGAAGCCATTTTATTTTAACAGCACAAAACAGGAAGTAATTTCCCCAAAACGCCGAGAGAAGATTAAATTTCTTTATTTCATTCTTTTTCACGTTTTTTTCTTTTTTCTTTTTTTTTCTTTAAAACCATATTCCTCTTTGATGGATTATTTTACTGACAAATATTTTAAATGCATATTTTGAATAAAATAATATACTCTTCTGTTTGAAATATAAACTTTTACTTTTTCTTATCAAAGTCCGACATTTTATGCAGCACACATAAATATGTAAACACATGCCGAGAATAAGACTGACTCGGCATGAGTTTTTGGTTAACTTAGAAATTAGAGCAACAGTAATTTTATAAATGCACACCTAGGATGTGTCGACTAATATATTATTTTTTTAAGCATATCACCCCACGCAAAGAGGGAGTGCCACTAGCACGCAAGGGGTTACAGAGAGTGAGATCAAGAGTGAAGAGGAGTTTTTGAGGAAAGGATAAGGAGAATGCAGTTTGGGAACTAGCGAAATAGCTCGTCGGAGCAGTTACCTTGAAAGTATTTGTAGAAAAGACAGAGGGAGGCGACGGCACATCTGTGAGAGAGCTACTGTAAACGAGATGCCAGATCAGGGCCAATTATATTGCATATCCGTCTCTAGTTTTTTAATCCAGATATTCGCAGAATTATAATATTTAAAGTGGAGGCCAAACCATTGTTCGGACCCCCCCCCTCCCACCAAAATGCATTTTAAACTAATTTTAGGCGACTTGGGCCCAATGAGATGATGAAATATCCGACTGGAATAATCTATATTTTTTTTAATATGTAAGTTCACAAAGTACAAATCTGAAGAGCGTTTCGTGCTAAAAACTTACTGAGTGAAGTTCATGATATTGATGCAAGTGGAGATGGAAGGAAATGAATATTATAAGAAGGGGGATAAAGCCTGATACTTTAATTGAAGAGGTTAACGGCTCGGATTGAGAAATCGGAGAGCCGAGTTCAAATTCCAATCGAATTCATTACATTCACTTACGTGCTAATACACTTGGTAAAAGACTGATCCTCCCCAGCTATGGGTAAATAGCTGGAGAAACCTGGTTCTATAGACTTGGATGACAACTGTCCTACCGCAGAAAGAAATGGGAACCTACTGCGGGAAAAATCCCCCTCGTCAGTCATGTATCAAAAGATACATGATCGCCTAATTGTGTATCACGCATGACACATAACTGACGGACTGACTTTCCAGTTGAATCCGTTACATTCATTTACGTGCTATGGGAAAGGTATGAATCCTCTTCTTCTCTCCCCAGCAAGACAGACCAGGTTCTATAGTCTTGGATGGCAACTGGTCTACCGCAGAAAGAAATGGCAACCTACTGCGAGGAAAAAAAAACTGCCTCGTTAGTCATGTATCGAAAGATACATGATCGCCTAAGCGACACATAACTGACTGACTGACTTTCCAGTCGAATCCATTACATTCACTTACGTGCTAATACCCTTGGGAAAGCTATGAATCTTCCCCAGCTTTAGATTAATTGCAGGACAAACCGGCTTCCATAGACTTAGCAACTGGTCTAGCGCAGAAAGAAATGGCAACCTACTGCGGGAAAAAAATCTGCCTCGTCAATCATGTATCGAAAGATACATGATCGCCTAAGCATGGAGCATAAATGACTGAAGATTGCCGTTGTAACACTCAAGTGGGAACTTTTTTTTCACTAGAGAAGTTCCCAGGTTAATGCTGAATGGAGACTTTCTCCTTACAAATGGAATACGGGGAAAATGTGGGTGGTTCGACTTCGTGGACGTAGCATAGCGATTCCTAGCTGAAAACTTATGAACTGGTAGAGCTAAAGAAAGGAACTCATTGTCATGGACGGATAAACGGCACACTTTAGGTTCATCATTTCAAGAATCTAAAGATACAGAAGGATTATTTGTACCCGGGGTACATGGAGTCCATAAATGGTTGCCAATCGTTAGGGAGCAGGGTAACATAGAGGTTAGCAGCCAAGGATGGGTTCAGGGAAGGAAACCACCACCAGCCTACGTGACACCTTGCTGTCATATTCGTTCACCGTATTTGCATAATAAGTTAACCGTTATCTGCCCCTGCTATCCGTATAAACTACCACGTAACCCTCTACCTAGATTGACCCCCGGACCTTGTACAGAATGAATCTTTCTGTAATAATAATAATAATACGAGGGTCATTCAATAAATAAGGTGAATTTTCGTTATAAGGACTTCTAATACAGATTGAAGTTAACTATTTTTAAAATTTTTCAACGTAGTCTCCCAGCACTGTCATACACTTTTCCCATCTGTGCACAAGCTTCCGTATTCCCTCAGCGTAAAAATCGTTGGACTGATGTCTCAGCCAGTCGCTCACAACACTTTTGACTTCATCGTCACTTTTAAACTTCGTGCCTCTCGGGAATGCTTTCAAGGGACCAAACAGGTGAAAGTCTGAAGGGGGCAAGGTCCAGGCTGTAAGGGGGATGAGGGAGCAGTTCCCAGCCCCGCTCGTTGATGGTCTGCACCGTTTGGGCTGCTGTGTGAGGCCTTGCGTTGTCATGATGCAAGATGACTGCTTCTGACTGATGACCCCTGCGTTTGTTCTTTATGTCTTTCTTGACCTGCCTCAGCAGTTCACAGTAGTTCTTCTGTCAGACTGAATGATGTCATTGACTGATTCGATTACCTCAGGAGACCTCACTTCTGTAGGCCTCCCAGGCCTGTCTTCATCCTCAACACTGCTCCATCTTTCTTTAAACAATTTAGCCCACTTGTAGACATTTTTTGGCTGAAACATGTGGCACCATACACAGTTGACATTCTCCTATGAATTTCAACTGGTTTGCACCCTTCAGCAACCAAAAACTTGATAACTGACCGCTGTTCAATCCTGGAGCATGCTTCTTGGTCGGCCATCTTTATTAATCGCCCAAACTCTCAAAGTTTTTTTTTAATCTGCAAAAGAAATTAAATCTCTGTGAAAAAGAAGTAAAACAAAAACAAAAAAATAAAAAATAAAAAAGTAAGCTTCTATCTGTATTAGAAGTTCTTATACCGAAAAATTCACCTTATTTATTGAATGACCCTCGTAATAATAATAATAATAATAATAATAATAATAATACACTACAAGCAGCTCGATATACGTGAAAATTTGACTTATGGTACCACACTATAGGTTGCTATTCCGTCGGAGTCCATTTAGCGACATCACAAACTCTAATAAGACGCTGTGTCCAGGTCGAGATGTTAAGACGGACTGCGTGGGTTTTTTACGGCTTATCAACCTTTTGCAAATTATCTAAAGCCAGTATTTTTTTGTTTTTAGATTATAAGAATATTCTTCAGGTAATAAAGATTTACTGATAAAAGTCCTACTAATTAACCCATAGCTGGGGGGAAGAAGATGTGGATTCATATCTTTGTCAGTAGTATTTGTGCTTAAGTGAATATAATGAACCCGACTGGAATTGGAACACGGCTCTCTGACTTTCAATTCCGAACCGTTATCAATTACACCAGCTGCATATCCAAGCTTACAGAACCTGGTAATCCCATGCGTTCACCCATCTAGGTATGATCGTACGTGAAGCTTTGTGGTTGGGATTCTGCTCCCATAGCTTGGACGTAATCCCAGCCAGTGACGCTTACCTGTTATCAGTTCTCGCCAGATCGTTACGGTCATAATCATTAAGGTCACGTGGTCAAAGTTGAGCTGAGAGGCTTGGGGTCCATCAGGCTATCTTGCTCAGGACACATCACTGCTACTACAGCTGCAGTACATGTGGTGTCCCTAAGACACTAAATCGGTTACGGGACAAGGGATTGTGAGTTTCGCATAACTTCATGAATCTGACAAGCATTCCTTCCTTTTAATCTTTAACACTAGTATGGCCAGCTCTTTTGACATCTTTATTTTCATTACGCCGTGAAGCAGCCATCTCTAATATATTCAATATTCAAGTCAGGAATAACAAGTCTGAAAATTAATTCAAAAATATTAGTATACATACTGAAAGAAAGTGATATTATATATATATATATATATATATATATATATATATATATGTGTGTAAATTATGTGTGTGTGTATAGATAGATAGTTAAATAGATAGATAGGTTACATAAGCACAAGTATTATTACTTGTGATAAATTTTTCAATGCGTTTACCCTATAAGTAGCCTACGTGTCAAAAACGACACCTCGGCCATTCAAAGTAAAACCGCAAATATCAGCTATTCCACTGAATATTTTTAAAGAATTAAGTCTGTTAAGCATTTTTGCTAAAATTCAATAATTGTCCATAAGCCTCAGCGTCGAACCAAAACTAGTTATTCCATAGTAATCTGTTGAAAATTTGAAAGTGTCGAAAACGACACCTCGGCCATATTAGTGTTAATACTGAAATACTACTGAATATTAGTAAAGGTTGGTATTAATGGGTATGTAAAATGAGATGTCCTTCCAGGATATAGGTGATTATGGCTCTCCCCACATTCATTTACTGCATAACCTATAAATTTTCATGCTTTGGGGGGTAAAGCTAGGGGTGATTTCTCAAGGTTAGAGAGTCTAGTCTACCCTGCTATTTTACCCATATCTGGCGAAATAAGATACGGATCCTTACCTTTCACAAGGCCATGGTGCGAAAGTTAATGCAACAGACGAGCGCTGAATTTGAACTCGCCTATCTGGTTTCACTCCCCGCGCCGATATCAGCTACCCTGCTTACTCATCCTCTTTTTCAGTGGGTGGGGTGAGGTTTTTGGAAGCGACAGAGTTAATGACAACAAAAATAAATCGTCAGTATTCAGTGAGGTACCTGCACTTTGGCCTTCTACTTTCTGCGCGTGTCGAAAGGTTAACTTTCTGCCGAGCACACCAACCTTTTTGCGTCCCAAGAATCAATGAAACAGGGGTCGGCGCGAGGCACTTTTGAAAGCGAAGCATAAAAATAATTTCAGTTCAAAATTAGAATATTTGGAAATTGCTAACAATGAAGTTTGAAAATAGATCAACAATCAATTCATTGTTTTCTGTACGAGTAGCAACTAATAATCAAACAGTTGTAGCTAGCATTTTACCCCCGTCCACTAAGCAAGGCGATAAAGCCACGAAGACGCAAGTGGTTACTGAACGTGAATAAATCTGAGAAAACTTTTTTTGAGGCGAAAAGACAAAAAACAAAAAACAAAAAAAAAAGGATGCAAGGAGATAAAAGATGGCGATTGAAGTTGCATGTCAGTTTTTGAAGGTTGTAGTTGACAGAAAGCAATAAGCTGGAAGAGTGTTCAAACGGCGAGAAGTGAAGAGAGAAGAAACTATCAGAATAGAACTTACGGCTAAATTTAGCGATTTCAACTTTAACATTCTGCCAGTCTAGTCAGTCAGTTATGTGTCATGCGTGATACACGCTTAAGCGATCATGTACCTTTCGAGGCAGATTTTTCCCTACAGTAGGCTGCCATTTCTTTTTGCAGTAAACTAGTTGCCATCCAAAGCTATCTGTCTCGTTATTTACCCATAGTCAGTCAGTTATGTGCCATGCTTGATACATGCTTTAGCGATCATGTATCTTTCGATACATGACTGCCGAGGCAGATTTTACCCCGCAGTAGGTTGCCATTTCATTCTGCGGTAGGCTAGTTGCCATCCACGGCTATAGAACCCAGTCTGTCCTGTTATTTACCCAGTCAGTTATGTGTCAAGGGTATTGAACTCACTCTCTTTGGGTCCTGTCACTGGATCTAACTAACGCCTTTACTCACTGTGCCAAGTCTCCTTAAGGATAAAGGCGTTAGTTAGATCCTGTGACAGGATCCATAGAGTGTGAGTTCAATACCCGGTTAAGGCATTGGAGAACTTTCAGAGGGAAATTAAAAGGGGATAACTGATAACTGACATCCATTAAACATGGCACGTGGAATTAGAACAGTCTACCCCAGTGAGCGTAATAAAAGGTTTAGTTCGACATTCCAATCACCTGAAGAGTGTACAACGGCCGAAATGTTGTAATAAATATGGCGACAAAGATGAGGACAATAGTCTGAATAATGGAAACAGTGCACATAATACCTCGTCTCAGAAATATAAACAGATACTTAACTGTAGCAGTAGTTAATGTCTCTCGGTTGAACTCCCCGCTGGTGAGAGTCTCGGAATCACTATACATGAAAATGTTCAGTGTGATTAAGTTTTATTTATGCCACTGGACGTTGATTTAAACAGATCATTATCAAATATAACAATTATTATTATTATTATTATAATTATTATTATTATTATTTTCTCTTCTTTTTTCGCAAGGTTTTTTCGTTTTCAACCAGAGATCTTGTAGTACAATGCGAAACCTGCAGCGTCTTTTACAGAATATTTGCAGAGAAAAGCAACGTAGACTTCTGAAGCGATGTGATACTAAGCTTTATTCCAATTGTCTCAATATAGGATTTTAATTTCGGTGATACAGACCCCAATGTGGCGATGATACCTGAGACAATAATAGCCTGAACGTCCCACATTCTGGCAACTTATATCTAAATGTCGGTGTATGAAGTTTGTCATTTATCTTTAACCTTAAAATGATGGTAACCAGGAAGAACTGCATAGATAAGGAGATATTTTCCTGATTCTTCTTTCAACGAGGGTGATCTCTGGTTTGGTGCTGTTTTAGTTGGAAGTTGAAAATCCTACATAATCTTGACTTGTTCATTTTCAATCACATTAATTGGTTTGTAGAGTTACAATTTTCTGTCGGCTTCAAGCCTATCTTCCATATATAGGCATCAATGCAGATGAGAGACCACTCTGTCATGGCGGCGCTTGTAATTTTTCTGCTCAAGACACTATTTTAGGAAAGAGGACTTTATAAAACTCACTTTTTATTTTCTTATATATATAAAAAGAATTATTTTAATAAAATTCATAGAAAACTGATTATTATTATTTGTAGTAGTAGTAGTAGTAGTAGTAGTAGAAAGTTCGATATTTCAGCAATAATCGCATAATTCTTCTTCTTCGTTGTCTCCTTTTTCTTCGTCTTCTTCTTTGTCTTATAATTTGTCTTATTATTATTTCGTCTTCTTCTTCTACTATTACTACTACTACTTCGTCTTCTGCCTCGTCTTCTTATTCTTCGTCTTCTTCTTCTTCGCCTTCTTTTCTTATTCTTCGTCTTCTTCTTCTTCGCCTTCTTTTCTTCGTCTTCTTCTTCTTCTTCTTCGCCTTCTTTTCTTAGTCTTCGTCTTTTTTCTTCTTCGCCTTCTTTTCTTATTCTTCGTCTTCTTCTTCTTCGCCTTCTTTTCTTAATCTTCGTCTTTTTTCTTCTTCGCCTTCTTTTCTTATTCTTCGTCTTTTTTCTTCTTCGCCTTCTTTTCTTATTCTTCGTCTTTTTTCTTCTTCGCCTTCTTTTCTTATTCTTCGTCTTCTTCTTCTTCGCCTTCTTTTCTTATTCTTCGTCTTCTTCTTCTTCGCCTTCTTTTCTTAGTCTTCGTCTTCTTCTTCTTCGCCTTCTTTTCTTATTCTTCGTCTTCTTCTTCTTCGCCTTCTTTTCTTAGTCTTCGTCTTTTTTCTTCTTTATGTCTTCTTGTTCTTCGTCTTGTTTTTTTCTTCTTTCTTCTTCTTCTTTCTTCTTCTTCTTCTTCTTATTATTATTATTATTCGTCTGCTTCTTCTTCGTCGTCTTATTTTTCGTTTTAGTCTTCTTCTTCGCCTTACTTTTCTTTGTCTTCTTCGTCATTTTTCTTCTTTCTATCTTCTTCTTTATGTCGTCTTCGTCTTCTTCTTCTTCTTCTTCTTCTTCTTCTTCTTCTTCTTATTATTATTATTATTATTACTTACAATTGCTCGAGGTCGGAGTAGAAAAGGAGGAGATGCTTAGAACGGTGTGTATCTCGATATATTCGAACTAAACGAATTTACTCCAGGCGATATTGGCAACAATTACTTAACACCGGAAAAAAAGCTTATCAGTCGTGACTCACGTTGAACTTCTCCCGTTCCACCCATATCACTACATTGGCCAACATGTTGACTGGGGGGTCATTTGTGTCAGCTACTTGTGTCCCGAAATATGCTGAATGGGTTTAGAAATTAGAGAATTGAACTTAGCACGAAAAGAGGCCGAGGTGAGAGACGGTGAGCATCGGTTGAAACTGATTTCGGGCAAAGGAAGGGACAGTCTATAAGGAGGAAGTTGTTAAAGCCGTAATTAGTATCAAGTGTAAAATGGCTGCAATTAACCCAGACTTCACAAACGACCATAAAAGCCGTTTAAATAATCCAATTTAAGTAGCAAATTATTTTCAAACACTAAACGTATTTGTTTATGAGTTGAGTTTTCAATTCACACATTCAGAAGGAAAATGGTGTATAAGATTTGTTAAACTGTTTCGTTAAGTTGAAAGGGTTTTATAATGAGAAGAGCAAGAGGCAAATATTAACCAGTAATTATTATAGGAGATGGATGTGCAGGCGTAATGGTTAGAGTCAAATCGGCGGGCCAGGTTCAAATCCCCGTCAAGTTAGCTACATACATTTTCGTGCAAACAAAGTTATAAAATCACGTCTCCTTGCTCCGGCAACCTGTCTAGGTAATGGAAAACTCTGAATTCAAAACTGAAAATTGTCTATCTTGAATATTTATTTATCAGTCACCTATTCGTCTTTGCTTTGAATATTGCTGCCACATCTCGTATTCTCTAACACTCATTAACCACTCCTTGCGTCTTAGTGGCTTTATTGCCTTTCTTTGGAAGAAATAATTAAAGAATTGAATTTTCTTCTTAAAAATTCTATAATGATATTCTAAAAGTAAATCCGACACGATCAAGAGGAATTATTTTTAAAATTTACTTGTAAAATTCTGCCTTTTTGTTATAGTGAAACACACCTATTCTGTAGTTAATAGACTCTCCCACCTATAATAAGTATGTGTAGTAAGAGTAACGAGGGAAGTCGCTCAATGAGTTGGTCAGTCAGTCGATGCCGGACGACAGTTAGTCGGATACTAAAGTATCAGCGACCACAACTAGATTACTCTGCGTCATTAACTATTATATGAAGTTCCTAACGTTTTGTACGTCGAGCCTATTTTAGGACCGACTTAGTGCAAATACAAGCCTCCTCTGTGAAATCATTCCATAACACTTTTAATCTTCAATCATGAACAATTGCCATGTCCCTCCCGGACAACCCGTCAAGAAAAATAAAAACTCTGAATTCAAAACGGAATTACAGATGGTCAGACATGGGGTTCAGATATATCTGTAAAACAACACAGAAAACGATAGAATCAACAAAGCCATATCACGTTGAATTACTATCCGATCACCAAAGTTAAGCAACGTTCACCTTGCTAAATACCTAGATGGGTGAAAGCTTTGGAATACCAGGTGCTGTGAGCTTGGATGTACGAGTGGCGTGATGGATAAAAGCTCCGAATTAGAAATCGTAGAGCAGAGTTCGAATTCCAGTCATGTTCGTTACATACACTTACGCAAAATTATCCTGAAGAAAAGTATGAACCGGTCTCTTCTCTCCTAGATATGGGTTAAACAGCACAAGATTGCGTCCTGTAGCCTCGATTTACCTGACAGCCCATGGCAACGAAGGAAGGAAGGAAGGAAGGAAGGAAGGAAGGAAAGAAGGAAGGAAGGAAGGAAAGAAGGCTGATAATACTAATCGAATACAATTATTCAAATTGCTGTTGGCACCAACGGCCATTGTGCCCAAGAAAAGTGCCATTATGTTAAGCGATAGAGTTATATGTAGCAGACAATAATGAAAGGTTTTCAGGTGACAAAACCTTTCTACTTACAGTAACAAAATCTTGTTTCACGAATGAATAGATTACGAGTTGATAGAGTTGATATATTACGACAGGTTTTTACTGTGCAACTCAATGTTTTCAGATTAAAACTGATATATTTGTAAATTAATTAGAATATGATTATCTTTAGCTGATAAACATATAACGCGATTATCAGCTTATAATAACTTTTCTTATCAAAAAAAAAAAATAGCGTTACAATTTATCGTACGCTTACTTGGAGTAACGTCCATGGCAGGACAACTAATTGAAAGTCGAGACAGTAGTGTCTGGACATGATGAAAATCTGATGCAATCACGGATGACACAATATTTTCCAAGTCCAAATAAATTTCATCATACACCCCGAAAAAAGATTCATATTACTGCCAACCACTGCAAATGACCTAATCTGAGGAAGAAATAGTAATCGATTATACCCTGTCTCTCCAGAAGGTCTAAAGCTGACCGAATGGTGAAAGAAAGGAAACTAAAGCGGTTGTTACAATTAATTTGCACAAGGGTGTATATTACTTGTCTATATTTCTGAGATGAGGTATTATGTACATTATATACATTATTCGGACTATTGTCCTCATCTTTATTGCCATATTTATTACAACGTTTCGGCCGTTGTACGCTCCGGCCTTCTTCAGGTGGTTGGAATATCGGACTGAACCTTTTATTTCGATGACTGGGGTAGACTGTTCTAGTTCCACGTACCGTGTTTTTTAATGGATGTAAGTTATCTCCTGTCCATTTTCCCTCTGAAAGTTCTTCACTGCCTTAACCGGGTATTGAACTCACACTCTTTGGGTTCTCTCACTTGATCTAACCAACGCCTTTATCCACTGTGCCACGTGTCCTTGTACATTGTAATAAAATTCTATAGTAAAACAATTGGCTGTAGGACAAGTAATCGACAGTCGAGACAATAGTGTCTGGGCGTGATAAAAATCTGATGCAATCACGGATGACGCAATATTTTTCAAGACTAAACGAATTTCATCATGCGCCCCTTAAAATAGATTCATATTTATGCATACGACTACAAATGACCTAATCTGGGGAAGAAAAAGAAATCGATTACACCCTTCCACTCCAGTGGGTCGAAACTCACCGTATGGTGAAAGAAAGGAAACTAAAGCGGTTGTTTTAATTTGCACAAAAACAAAAAATCTTGTATCATGTGAGTGTCAGGTTTTTTTTATCGTTTCACCCCAAGCAATATCGCAGGAATTTACAAGAAGTGAAGTTGAAAGAAAATGGTAAAAATGAAATTGGAGACGATTGAGGAAAGAACATAAAAAGAAGGGTTAAAAAAGACATAAGGTGGCGATTGACGTTGCATTTAAATTTTTAAATATTGTAGTTATCAGGGAATCAAGGGAGTTCCACGGGTGAGAAGTACGAGAAAAAAAACTGTAGTGTAACTGTAAGTGTAGTAGTAGTGGCGATTGCATCTAGCTAGTTCAACAGAAACAACGATGTGACCGGCTGACGAATGTACACCCTTGTGGAAATTAATTGAAACGGAACTATTAATCCCGTTATTTAATTGTTCTGTATTTTTCCAATGAAACATGACACAGTGCACATATTAGTACTTCGAGAGTGCCCTGTTATGTTATTACGACTGCCGTTGTAGCTTGCTTCAAGACCAACTTACGTGGAAATGGCCCTTGAAAATATGATAATCAAGGCTGATAGGTTAAGTTTGTTATATACCGTAGTTATGAACCCTAATGGGTATGTCCCAATCCTCAAAAAATACGTTAGACACTATTGTAAGTGGAGGTAATATGTTGTCTAAGTTGTCCACCAGTAGCAGTGGTTTACCTACTTCACGACGCTGGCGAGTATTGTAGTTTGTTGATGTTATAAAGATTACCATTTCATTTTAAGCTCCGTTTTGTTTATTCCTCATTCAGTAACCATTTCTAGGTTACAACAATAGTACAGCCTTATAAAAAATTATAATTGAAATATATGTATTTATTTGGTTTGAAATTAAAAAAGGATAATAAATTCCATAATCAATAATTGCGTATCTTCAACATGATCCAGAGAATAAGGCAACAGACGACCGAAATATAAAAGATGGTGTTACAACATTTACAGCACAATGCTTTTGCCTTGCTCGCAGAAAATTTATTTTCTCTGTGTTAAAACCAGATAAATTGATGCTGTGTGAGGAGGCTATAAAAATTGCCCATTAGATGCTCAAACATTTATTCATACTTAATTAGTTATATCAATAAACAAGACTATTTTTAAAATTTCATTCAAATTACACCACAAAAAATATAGACAAGTATTGGTAAATATTCTAATAAAAATATCTTTTGTTTCAGAAGTAGCGAGCCACAGAAGAAGAGATTAAAAAACTACATTCATCAATTCTGAAGCGACACATTGGTTAAATTTGATTAACTTCTCACAAAATAGAATTTGTGAACCTACGCTGGCAGAATGTTTTTTTTCAAATTATAAACTGCAAGAGGTTCTAATGAATGGAAAGACGTTGAAATTACCGAATTTATCTGCATATTCGCAAGGTGTTGAAAACGCAGTTAAAGTAACTATTGGAGCTTCATCAATTGTATATGGACAAGAAGCAAGGCACAAGCACATTATTACTAAATTATTATACTATCAAATAAGACATTAATTTATTTTCAACAGAAATGTATGTGTTATATGAAACAAAGCAAGTTCAGTTGACCATTGATGAGAATTCCAGAATAACGTGACAATAAACAATTTTTTCTCTCCTCCGCGAGCCGCAATAATGGAGAAAGCATAACCACGAACCATCGCCAGTGAGACAAGCTGCAAGAGCCACTTTTTTTCGCGAGGCTCGTCCCTTAATCGAGACGCAATCAGCTTATTCAATTCAAGAGTTGAATAAGGCTAACCCATTTGGCGTTTGTTGAAATAGTCTATACTCATGAGGTGATTTTTGATTTCTCTGTTATGTAATGCATATGCTCTGTTATAATAAGTACATTGAGCTCTTTTTGTAGATTATACACACACACACACACACACACACACATATATATATATATATATATGAAGAAATATAGTTTTAAGGTTTGCTATATTTATCGGATAAAGTGCTCAATATCAGAGATAGAACATTTGTAAATATAAAAGTGGACATTAAAAAGTCCGTCGCCTCTGAGTGTTGATTTCACTGTCGACATATATATATATATATATATATATATATATATATATATATATATATATATATATATTGAATTTGTAGGTGTGATGTATTGGATCGTGATTACGATTGCAGTGCAATAAATTATAACCATGGAATATTAATGTTTGAGCCTTTTATATTATAATCTTAATCTGCCTGGACATTATATATATATATATATATATATATATATATATATATATATATATATATATATATATATATATATTGGTGCATGCGGAATGAATTCCAATAACCAACAATTACTATTCTTAAAAGAGTGCTCAATACAAAAGTAAAAGCAGATATAATTATTTTTTATATGAAAAAAAAATTATAATATACATATGTTATAAAATCACTACAAAAATAGCCATTTTGTTTCAACACCCTCGGTGTCTTATCAAGTGATGAGGTTGAAGATAAAAAATGGTTTTAAAAGTTTCAAATTAATTAACGATCCTTCGCTAGGGGAAAACATTGTTACAAAACCTAGAATGACCAATCAAACCCAAGTATAGGAAGATTCAAAAGCTTGACAACGAAATCATGTTATAATAGCTATTCAGATCTTTAAAATACGGGTAATATTAAAAAGAATTCATTCTAACCAATAATTATTAAATTATATGATAAAATTTGATATTAAAATTAAAAACTGCCAATTTTAAAATCCAAATTTAATCACTATTAAGTTTAAAACTATAAAATTACTGAGGAGAAAAGAAAAAATACATATGTTATTCAATTTATTTCTTCGTTGAAATTACGTTAGAACAACGCTACAATATCCGGACATTTGACAATACATGTATATATATTTTAATCCAAAGTGTGTGAATGGGGTCTTAAACTCACGCGCAAAACAACAAAAACGCAATCAGATTATAATACATAAGCACCCAGACATATTTAGATATATATACACACAAAAAAGCGACGAGACAGTAACATCTCCACAGCCCTTTATGAAAAAAGGAAACGGGGAAACCAACACCTACACACACACACACACACACAATTAAAAATGAATGCACTCTCCATACACATAGACACCGATAAATACATGTACATACATCCACAGACATTGACCTTGACAATCAGATACCACAATCAATAAATATTTAAGACTGAAAGTATCATTAAACAAATGATAGCCACTTATTTAAATATAACCTAAGCGAGCAAATACAGAAAGATAAAAATGGTTAAAAATAATATTATTTAATATATTAAAACGAAAATTCCAAAATCACAAATATCAATAAAAACATATTTTAATCATATAAGTTGGTAATAGTTTCATTATATATTAGGCGAAGGAAAACAGCATAAAGAAAACCTACAGAAATAAGTGCACTGTCATACGTATATACGTATATACACATATATACACAAACTAACAAACATATACATACATACATATACATATATACATATATATACACACACAAAAATACATACATATAAATATATAAACATAAACATATACACACATATACATATCTATGATAACAAGTACACATACACATACATACATATAAACATATATACACACATATATACACACATTTATGCACACCTACTCACATATATAAACACATATATACAGGCACCATTTGTGTGTGCATGTATTTGGATGTATGTGCGTTTATATATGTATTTGGTTGAATGTCGTTGTATTTATATGTATGTACGTATATATTGGCACTTGTTATTATAGATAGGTATATTTATGTATATGTTTATATGTAGATATGTATGTATGTGTATATATATATATGTTTGTGGATGTATATGTGTGTATTGGCACCTATTATATATGAGATTGTTTGTGTGTATGTATAGGTATGGAAACTTTGGTATGTCATTACTGCCACAGTAGTTAGTCTATGTGTGTATATATGTTCATATGTGTATTAGTGCGTGTATATATGTGTTTATAGATGTGAGTATGCGCCGTCAGGTAAGATTCGAACGTGCGTCCTGCCTTGCAGGAGAAACCGCTGCCTGATCCAGTGTGCGGTGACCTCTCGTCTACGAAGTGATTCACAGTCAAGCACGGTTTTGCATTTAAAGCACATTCAGGTGTGCAGATTTTTCTCGAAATGCGTATCTGCGTAGTTTTGTACGCAAAGTTACTTCTAAAGAATTAATAGATTTTATTTTTTTCAGTCCGACAAATGTTTATTACTGTCAAAGTTATTTTTACCGCGTACCCGTATTTGAATGGATTCTCGGTATATTTTAAACAAAAGTTCTTCGTGTCAGTGTCGGTATAAGCACGCCGTATCTAACGACGATTTCCCCTGCGTGAGAGCGCATATTCTTCTTTACTAAGTGTTGTGGTACGATCCACCTAATTTACATAGTGGAGTACCGACCGATATAAATATGGGTTGGTACCGGAAGACGGGGGTGAAGTAAGAAGAGATCCAATCGAGAGACTCTGCCCGACTGCGATTAAGTCACCCATTCTGCAGGAACCGTCTTCCCAAGAATATACCAAAACTAACTGTAAATATTGTGTACCTTTTCCTTGTTTCAATACATTTTGTTTACGTACATTTTGTGTTGTATTATTATTATTCCATGCTTATCCAAGCTTCAACACTAAGATATCTCAAACATTCAGGCCGGTAGACGAAAATAAATAAATATTCTATTCAATAAATAAACGGGTCGTTTATTCATAAAACGAGCACACACTAAAAATAATGTTTAAAGTGATAAAACCTGTCCGATGAATCAAACAAATTTCATTTATTCTTTAGAAAAACTTCTTTCCTCGAAAAACGGTTCTTTTTCAATAACAATTGTCACTTTGCCCTTGCAGTGGGATCATCTTAATTGCTCGTTGCTTGGAGACTATCTTTAGACATTAGGACGACGGAAAAAAAAGGTCAAGTTGGTTCTTTCAAGATGAAAGTATAGTTAAATGCTGTCATATCAAAAGGAAATTCAGCTTACGTGTACAAATAGTTGAAGTCCTCAAATGATAAGCTGAATTCTGTTTTGTATAGAGCGTCAGACAGTGGGAGACACGTTGAAGAAGTTCGCGATCGAAGGTCAAATAACAGTGTTTCAGCGATGAGTAGAAAAATAGGGCGCTTACCATAACGTGATAGACAGCTCTCTCTTTTGTCTCTCAGGCCAAAATAGTTGTTTTTCTATTTTCTTTTTTGCAGGTCTGATTTGGATCGGATTTCCAATGGAATTTGACCATGGAATATTAGTCCTTTTTCTTATATAAATATATATATATATATATATATATATATATATATATATGTATGATTCCAATATATATATATATATATATATAATATAATATATATATATATATATATATATATATATATATATATATATATATATGAATATTATATATATATATAGTATGATTATATATATATATATATATATATATATATAATATATTTATATATATATATATATATATATATATATATATATATATATATATATATATATATATATATATATATATATATATATATATATATATATATATATATATATATATATATGATAATATATATATATATATATATATATATATGGTATGATAATATATATATATATATATATATATTTATATATATATATATATATATTGTATAATATATATATATATATATATATATATATATATATATATATATATATATATATATATATATATATATATGATATATATATATATATATATATATATATATATATATATATATATATATATATATATATATATATATATATATATATATATATATATATAGGTATATATATATATATATATATATATATATATATATATATATATATATATATATATATATATATATATATATATGATAATATATATATATATATATATATATATATATATATATATATAGTACTTTTACCATTTAGTATCCCTCACTTTACCTGTTCTGCCCGACATCCACAAAGTATGTTACGAACCATTTCCCCAGATTCTCTTGCGTTCTATATGCCATGTGAGTTTTAAATTATCTACACCTTCTTTTCTCATGATGTGCGCTAGATTTTTTAACTGTCTCTTTCTGGTCGAATTTCTAAATTTCCTTGCAGTGCCTTTGGTATTCATTCACGTCATAACAAAGGCATGTGTAAAACTTATCTCCTGATCGTTTTCTAAGTATTATATCAGCTCGAGTCATAAGTACTTTCTGTTTTTTGTAATCAATTGATTTATATATCGGTCTGACAATGCGTTGCCAAAATGTAACATGACAGGCGATGAAAAGTGGGTTATATATAACAAGGTTCAACACAAAAGGCAGTGGATTAATAAGGATAAATGATAGACAGCTTTCTCTTTTTGTCTTCTAGGCCAGTTAATTAATGGGTAGAATTTGATCCTCACTAGGTACCTAATATCGTGATAATTCTATGTGTCATATCCCTTCGGAACATAAACGATCATAGTCTCCATTTTCTGGATCCAATTGTAATAACTTATTGTTGAGAAAGGGCTATATATATATATATATATATATATATATATATATATATATATATATCATAACAAATATATATCATAACAAGTGGTGAAAAGTGATGTTACATAGAACAACGTTGAAAAATAAAAGGTGGTGGATTAATAAAGATAAATCGCCACAACCGACATCTGAGCCCCATGGAAGAAGAGGTTAATGCTGCTTGTATGGTGGGATCATCAGGTATTATTCATTTAGAATTCTTAAAATGCAATGAAACACTAAATGTACATTTATATGTCCAGCAGCTGCAACGTGTCCATAAAAATTGTGTGCTTACTATAACATGATAGACAGCTTGAGGTATTTGGTATAATATATATATATATATATATATATATATATATATATATATATATATGTAGTACTTTTTATCCATAAATATAGCTCTTGTTAGCAATTTTGAACCATTTAGCATCTCCCTTTTCCCCTGTTCTGCCTTACATCCACAAAGTTTGTTACGAACCAATTCCCCAGTCTCTCTTGCCTTCAGTATGTTGTAACCTAGAAAGGGTTACTGAATGAGGAATAAACAAAATGGAGATTGCAAATGAAATGACAATCTTTATAACATCAATAAAATACAATACTCGCCATCGGTGTAAAGTTGGTAAACCCCTGCTGATGGTGGACTGCTTAGACAGCATATTACCCCCACTTATAATAGTGCCCAACGTATTTATGAGTATTGGTACATATACATTAGTGTTCATAGGTACGCTATAAAACACTTATTTTCAACTGATGTAGAAATATATTTATAAATATATTTATACATACGTGCAAGTATATGTCCGTGTATATATATTTTTATCAAATCCCATGCCTACGTATATATATATATATATATATATATATAGGTAACTATAATCGTTTCGAAAAACCTTTGCCAATAATCAAATCAATCTCGAAGGAAAAAAAGGTTTTAAAAAAGCAAGAGCCAGGAACATGAAAGTCTGTCGAAAAATCGCACAGATACAGGTTTAAAGCCTAAAGAAAAAAACCCCGACACGTGTACAGAACTAACTAAAAAGAGCTCAATACAACCGTAGAGCAGACCTAGACAAACCCAGTGATCCAAACCTTGTCTAGCTCACTAGGTTTATCTATCTATCTATCTATCTATCTATCTATCTCTCTCTCTCTCTCTCTCTCTCTCTCTATATATATATATATATATATATATATATATATATATATATATATATAAAGAAATATAGTTTTAAGGTGTGCTATATTTATGGGATAAAGTGCTCAATATCAGAAATAGAGCGTGTGTAATATAAAATTGAACATAGAAGTCAACGGTAGGAGGCGACAGTCTGTTTCATGCTAGATGCAATCGTCAGGCCTGACGATTGGATATATCATGAAGCAGACTGTCGCTTCTAACTGTTGACTTCTATGTTCACTTTTATATATATATATATATATATATATATATATATATATAGCTCTCCATAAGTTTCTATCATTTATTAATCTAAGTAATTTTTGACCATTTATCATTTCTCCTTTTCCCTGTCATATCATCCATCCACAAATATGTTACAAGCCGTTTCTGCGGTTTCTCTTGACTTCAGTATGTCATGTGAGTATTAAATTATCTACACCTTCTTTCCTCATAATTTGGCCCAGATTTTTTAACTGCCTCTTTGTGATCGTAAATTTAAATTATCTTGCAGCACTTTTGGTATTTCGATCGTGGTAGGTAAAGTAACACAGGCACGTTTAAAAGATATCACCTGATCATCTTCTAAGTATTATATCAGCTAGAGTCTGCTATGTTAACAGTCACTACCTGGCATCCTGGCCTCAATCATTTTCCAACTACCGCAATGTAGCTTCCCAATAATTTTTCTATAAATACTTCCATGGTAATTGTTCTGATGAATTTTACTCTATGGTATCTAGACTTTACGACTTTAAGCGCAGTACTAGATTGGTAGATAGGTCTTATTATTTTACAATGGAAATGCCTAGATGTACCCGTAATTTCTATTGCCCTTCTTGCTTGTGGAAATCCCTTCCTGCTTTTTGCTTTCCAACAAACTTTGATCTTCAAAAATTTAATGGCAATGTCAATCATTATCTACTGCCATCTTTTATTGTTCTCTTTCCTTAATAATTTTTCTCATATTGTCTGGCACCTCAGAAACGCTTTGCGTCTTAGTGGCTTTATTGCCTTGCTTGGGGTGAAAATGATTAATAGATAAATATGGAGAGAGATTATAAACTTACATTAATACAAGAGCTTAGTTGCTAGTAACCGAGAACCCAGTACATATGATTTGATTATAATGCGGAGGGCTTTGTGCTGCACCAACCACGTTTTTTGAAGGGCCGGATACTAAGTGCTACTCTGAATTCAGAGTTTTCCTTCTCCTAGACCTGTTGCCATCCAAGGCTATAGAACCCACTTTGTCCTGATATTTACTCATACCTGGGTGGGGGGAGAAGAGTAGTTATACGTTTCCCAATGGTATTAGCACCTAAGGATTCGACTGGAATTCGAACACGGCTTTCCGATTCCTCAATCCGAGCCGCTATCCACTACCCCACCCTACCTCCTATTCATGTAAATATACCGTGAAAATATTCTTATGATGTTATTGTACGAACAGCAATATGCGTAAACAAAATCTGATCTCGTATAGAAATAATGTGTTATGTGTTTAGTATTTTATTTCGTTTTCTTATTCTTTCATCTCAGTACTCCTTGTGACGTAGTGGCTTTATTGACTTACTTGGGGTGACTATTTACATTATTCGGACTATTGTCCTCATTTTTATCGCCATAGTTATTACAACGTTTCGGCCGTAGTACGCTCCGGCCTTCTTCAGGGGGTTCGAATGTGATGGTATTGAATGAAGAATATAGGATATTAAGAGGTTCAAATCAATCAAACCCCCCTCGCTAGGGGAAACGCTGTTACATAAGCTTGAATGAGGAGAATTCAAAAAACTCGACAACGAACTTTGGTTATAACTTTGGTTAGAATAATTATTCAATGCTTTAATGTTAGGATTAGACTAATATATATATATATATATATATATATATATATATATATATATATATATATATATATATATATTTAAATATGTTTGAAACGGTACAAAAGCGTATTAAGGCATTAAAAACAAAAAAAAGTTATATTGTAGGCCATGATAGATTTAAAACAAAACACACACCAGTCGACCGGTTTCGTCCCCTCTCATCAGAACTGTTAACGGGGAACTAAAATTATGAGGAAAAAAAAGAAAAAGTCTGTCATGGATGACATGAATGAGCGGACAGGGAGAAAAATAATTATTATAAAAATTATACCAACCAAGATGCTAGAAGCGCAGTACAGCAAATCCAAGCAAACAATCTTTTTGTTTACAAAGAGCAGGTTGCCTGGACCTGATGTACAGCGTCTCCAACACCTTAAGATGGAATATACTTCCATAATAACACCAATACACGCAATCTACATAAACTCTAAATTTAAAAAAAAAAATTATCAGTTTGTCTGACGATCGCAAAAAGCCTGAAACCCCGGGTCACAAACTCACATCAATCCAACCAAATATGTTAGCTCTATCTCTGATATTGAGCGCTTTCTAATAATTACTGCGCATATAATATATAAATAATTATATATATATATATGTATATATTTATATCTATATACACAGACTTTTCACATGCTCACACACACACACACACACACACACACACACACATATATATATATATATATATATATATATTAACAATATATATATATATTATTTTGGTTTACAGGTCTGAGGATTTGAAGCCATGTTTTATCGGTTTGAATGAAATAAAATATTTTTAATTGTTTCTCTCATTATATAATAATTTTGGATCTGTCTTTTGTCATAGAGCTCTTAACGGATCTATATCCTCTAGGAAATTCCATATGGATTACCTGTAATTACACACACACACACACACACACACACACACATATATATATATATATATATATATATATATATATATATATATATATATATATTGCTAATAAACATACGTAGATCATAATATATTTTAATATTTTTATTTAAAAAATATTTTACATCCCGACACGAAATTTATATGTTTCGGGACTTTAAATTTGCTCCATTATCAAGCGATGTTTGGTAACTAGTGATGAAAATGATTTACTTTTGAAAACAGAATGCTATTTTATTGAAGATTTAAGAATGCGGAGGAATAAGATTTCAAAATTTTATGGGCATCGTGTTTGACAATTTAAAAGAAAGGTCAAAGCTAAAACAGTAATGTGAAAAAACGTCGGTTAGAAGCTAGAGTTTGGTTTTTTAATAGAAAAGATAAACCCTATTATTCCCTTATCCAGTTTGATATTGAGGAATATTACCCGTCAATTTCAAGAGAACCTTTTATATCTGCACTAGAATTTGTAACTGTGCGTTCGTATCTATCGAAGGATGAATGTAACGCCATTATCAATGCATAAATCAGTTCTTATTCATAACAATGAACAGTGGATTTAAAATAACTCTGGAGACCATTTTGATATTACAATGGGATCATTGGATGCTGCGTGGCCTTCCGATTCGGTTTGATTGTTTATTTTATACAATCTTACTGCCCACTATGACATCAGTATGGATGATAAAGTATTATACAGGGATGATGGCCTTATGCTTGTGACAAAATTAGAAAACTAATACACAGAGAGATTAAAAGCCTAAACTTAAAAATTACTATCAATACAAATTTTAAAAAGTTAAACTTCCTCAATGTAACATTAGATTTAATCAACAATATATACCAGCCGTATAAGAAAACAAATACTAATCCATTATATATCCATCAGAAGTCTAATCATCCCACATCTAGAATAAAACACATACCTTCATCTATAAGTTATAGAATTAGTATTAACTCTGCCAACGAAGATATGTTTTATAAACATTTAAAATTACCCAGATTAAGAGATAAAAAATAATAATAATAAAATAAAACAATTATTACAATATGTTTTAATAAAGTTGTGTGGCGGTCAAAAGAGTTGCTGTTACCGTAGATCTTTGGAACAGGAGTTTATGATTTTTTTTCTTTTCTTGATGAGAGCATTTATGTTTCATTTATAGGAAACCATTTTATAGACTTCGTTTTGCCTACCCTAATTGCCAGAGTCACTAATCTTGCAACCTGTAAACATTATTAACTGGAATTTATAAATCTTTTAGATCAGAGTTTAACCACTGAAAATTGAAATAGCGAAATACAACACCTCAGGAAAAAAAGACGTGAATAGGGAAATATGTTCTTTCACTACGCAAAACCTTATTTTTGACTGGTCTTGTCTCCAGACACAGAAAAAAATGCGAAAAGCACAAATAGGAAGGAAAAACAAATATCAAGAGTTTACCAATTTTAAAATAAGTGCTATTTTTTTTATCCTATTTCCGAAATTTCCAGAAACACACCAGACTTCAGAGCCTCCCATTTTTCAGTTAGTTCCAGGCATGAAGGTCAAGTACAATAAGCAGAAAATTTCATTTCGTGTTTCTTTTTTCAATGACGACTCTAAAATATGATATATCATTTTCAAAAGGGAAAATTTAGACGTGAAGTGGAGGTTAAATGATTTAGATGAGTAAAACCGACCACGTCCACACGCATATACACAATTACACACAAACATAAAACACACAGACAGCTCTCTCTCTCTCTCTCTCTTTCTCTCTATCTCTCTCTCTCTCTCTCTCTCTATCTATATATATATATATATATATATATATATATATATATATATATATATAGCTAATATTAGTGGTAAATATACACATACATATGCAAAATATATAAATATATATACATAGGTGCATACACATATACATATATATTTTTTGAATAAAAAGATTCCAAGAGGATAGAATCCAGGTAGAACTCAATGTCCAGGAAAGAGTAAGGATATAATAAAAAGGCTTAAACACTAATATTCCATGGTCATAATTTATTCCATTGGAATCGTAAATATGATCCAATTCATCAGACCTAAAAATTAAAAAAAAAACAGAAAAAAACACAACTCCGGAAGTAAAAATAGAATTTAGAGAGAGTGTAAATACGAGAGCGTGGGTCGAATGTTAGAGCTAAAGAGAGGGGTAACAGACGAGAGAAGGTGATAGATTAAACCTTACCTTTTTATATATATATATATATATATATATATATATATATATATATATATATATATATATATATATATATTTAAGGCATTAAAAGCAAGAAATTTTATATTGTAGGCCATGATAGATTTAAAACAAAACACACACCAGTCAACCGGTTTCGTCCCTCTCATCAGAACTGTTAACGGGGAACTAAAATTATGAGGAAAAAAAAAAAGTCTGTCATGGATGACATGAATGAGTGGACAGGAGAAAAATAATTATTATAAAATTATACCAACCAAGATGCTAGAAGCGCAGTACAGCAAATCCAAGCAAACAATCTTTTTGTTTACAAAGAGCAGGTTGCTTGGACCTGATGTACAGCGTCTCCAACACCTTAAGATGGAATAATGAGTTCGAACTGGCCAAAACGGAAAACCAGTTCACACTGAAATCCATCGCACAAGTGGGATTCTTTATAAAGTGATCCGCAATCGAAGAACCATACGTGTTACGAATGGTATCGCCCAAAGGAATTTTTTGTTCAGTATTATAGCAGGTACGTGTTGTTTAATTCTAACGTCCAACCGCTGTGTCGTTCTACCTATGTAGTCGCATCCACAACTACATTTGAAATGTTAAATAACAGAATTAATATGGGGGGGGGGTAGAACATCTTTACATATATCATACAAAAAATCATCGGACAAATGCCGAGTTGAATAACCATCTGAATAGTTTAGTTTCTACTAACACTGTTCACCGGGAGCTCCATAAGGCTCCATATCATGTACGTGCCGCTGTGAGGAAACCTCTTCTCTCCACTCGCAACATTCAAAAGAGGTTGAAGTGGTGCAGAGATCACAATGCCTGGTCTGCAGTCTAATGGAAGCAAGTCATATTCTCGAAGAAGTCTAGTGTTTCTCTTTTCCCAACTTCAGGGCGAGTTTATATGTGGAGGCAGCCCAAAGAAGCTTACAACCCTGACTGCCTTCTTCCAACAGTGAAGCATGGAGGTGGATCAGTGATAGTTTGGGCCGCCATATCATGGAAATGCCTCGGCCCTGCATGGTAGAATCAACAGCAAAGATTACCTGAACATTTTGGGAGATCATCTTCATCCAATGGACAAGACTTTATTCCCTGATGGTGATTGCATCTTTCAAGACGATAATGCTCCAATACATACCGCTCGAGTGGTTAAGAATTGGTATGAAGAGCATGAAAGTGAGCTAGTGGCCTCCCCAATCTCCAGATATCAATATTATTGTACATTTGTGGTGCATTTTGGAACAACAAGTTAGGAGCCGCTATCCTCCACCGTCGTGTCGTAAAGAGCTGGAGAAGGTTTTAATGGAAGAATGACTGAAAATTCCTCTGGATGAAGTCAGGAAGCTGTATGATTCCATTCCTAGACGTATTAAAGCTGTCTGTGAGGCTAAAGGAGGACCAACTCCATATTAAATAAATTTTAACAAGTGTTCCAATTATTCTGTCCAACCCCTGTATATATACAGAGAGAGAGAGAGAGAGAGAGAGAGAGAGAGAGAGAGAGACAGACAGACAGACAGACAGACAGATAGATAGATAGATGAGGGGTGTGATATGTTTAAGTAGGTTATTATTACATTTTGATTCAAATTCTGTAATTTAATAAAAAAGAATGATATTATATTGTCCCAGATGGAAACATGACGAAAGAAAACTGAAAGCGTCAAAAGATGAAAGAAATGTAAAAAGATTCATGCAGTTTCATCACAAAAGATAGATTCAAAGTTATTCCTCCTCATAAATCACAGAACAGAAATGAATTGTACGGGAATTGTATGAGTGGTTTCCCTTTCAGTCAGAAAAATAAAGCATTTGTTTTTCTCATTTAATTCTCATTTACTTTTGAAGGCAGAACACAATACTATAGGTTATTTAAGAGTTAAAATAGAGGGAAACAGGATTTCAAAACTTTGTGGGTGTGTCTTGGTTAACCAATCAAAAGACGTCATTTTCATCATAAGTTAGGTAACATTGCCAGATGATGGAACAATTTAATTTACGAAACAGAAATTTTTATGTAGAGATGTAAAATATTTTTTAAATGAAAAGATCACACACACACACACACACACACACACATATATATATATATATATATATATATATATATATATATATATATATATATAAAATCCAAATTACGGCTTATAAAGACACATCTTTGATGATTTTTCCCAATATATCATTTCTCTTCCGAAAAACTAAACCTAATTTTGAGGATTTACTCAAATAAGGTGTTTCCATTAAAATACCGTATAAGGGAAAATATATTAAAATATTTGTCGTATTTAATCTCTTCCATATATATATATATATATATATATATATATATATATATATATATATATATATATATATAATTATTTATTTAAAAATATGATTCCATCGCTACATAAGAGTTCTCATGTTTCAAAACAAGAGCCGAAAAATTCAATATAATTATTTGAATTAAATTGGATTAAAATACCAAGGACTGTTCCATCTTCTAGCGAAATTTTTTTTGAAATAACTAATTCTTGAAATTTACGCGTTTTTATAAGCATATTCATTATTAAAATTAAAGTTACTATGGTAACGGATAGAGCAATTGTTTAAAAAAAAAGGGGGCGTAAGGATTTATAATTTGTATCAATATCTCAGTTACATTCAAAGAGGTTAAGTCAGGGTAAGGTTGGGGTGTCTAAATTCAAAGCGGAAGATGACAGTACAATAAAATTAGAAAAGAAAAGCACGGCACAACACACGGATTTATACAAAAACTCCGAAATTATTCCGTTCGTATTACCTCGGTTCAGCTATGTCGTTCGAGAAAGAATATTTTGTTCGATAACCGACGTATTTTCATCTAGAATTTTCTGTTCGAAACCCGATTTGTTGGACATTTGAGACGTTCGAGTACCGAGGTTCCTCTGTAAAGCGAAGAATATTTCTCATTTCGGTTAATGATATCTTTTCTGATTAGAAACCCGAACAATCAACGGAAAAACGTTAGTTATTTTGGCTTTGAATTTTCCGATTTCATGAAAGGCTCTTCGTCATTTCGTTCAAAACAGCCTTCCCCCCCAAAAAATCGTTCAATATTTAATCTATTTCATATGCTCATAAATTAACACAAATTTCTGCTCGTTTTTCGTTCTTTTTTTTATTATTATTATTCTCAAAACATACGTTTCCTTTTCTTTCTTTAATGGGCAGTTTTCATTTGATTTGCTACGGCTTGACTAACCCTTCAACCAACCAATATTTTTTTAGATTAAATAGACAGTTAATGTCAAGAGGCGAACACACACACACACGCACACACACACACACACATATATATATGTTCACTTATATATATATATATATATATATATAAGTGAACATAGAAGTCAACACTTAGAGGCGACAGTCTGTTTCATGTTCAGGCCTGACGATTGCATCTAGCATGAAACAGTCTGTCGCCTCTAAGTGTTGATTTCTATGTTCACTTTTATATTTACACACGCTCTATCTCTGATATTGAGCACTTTATCCCATAAATATAGCACACCTTAAGACTATATTTCTTCATATATATATATATATATATATAGATAGATAGATAGATAGATAGATAGATAGATAGATAGATAGATAAACCTAATGAGCCAGACAAACCTACCCAGGTTTCACCTAAGCGGATCGTCAGAGAGAGCCAGCTTTCCCCGACGATGGGTAGGTTTCTCTGGCTCACTAGGTGTATCTAGGTCTGCTCTACGGTTGTATTGAGCTCTTTTGTTAGTTGTTTACTCGTATCGGGGTTTTTTCTTTGGGCTTCAAACCTGTATCTGTGCGATTTTTTTCGACAGACTTTCATGTTTCTAGCTCTTTCTTTTTTTAAAACCTTTTTTTCCTTCGAGATTGATTTGATTATTGGCAAATCAAAAATTCGAATGTTTTTCAAAACGAGTATATTTACCTATATTTATATTTATATATATATATATTATATTTATATATGATATATATTATATATATATATATTATATATATATATTATATTATATATATATTATATTATATATATATTATATTTATATTATATATTATAAATATAATATTATATATATATATATATATATATATATATATATATATATATATATACAGAGTGCAACAGTAAAATGTCACCATATTATATTTTTGATTTCACGCATGCGCGTTCTTTGTTTTTTGATTTTGTCGGATGTTTAATGTAGTGGGTTCAGTTGGGCACCGTATGTGAGTAAAAGAGAACAATGACGCAATTTACTCCGAAAGAAATTTGAAAACAGCATGCTGTACTGCTTGGCATTCGCGCCGGAATCTCCAATACGAACATTTCAGAGATTTTGAAAATCTGGAAATATTTGGATGAATCTAATGGTGATTACGAAAGTGTTTGAAGTGATCACTAGTAATGGCGATGTTATGCTTCCATTCATTATTCCACAGTGCCTTAGACTCAACACGGAGATCTGCATCAGGTGCAGTGAAAAGGTAGTGCTGCTCTGGGTCACGAGGGTGACTGTTGAAACATCCTATTTCTGGTAACAGGACTCTTCCTAAAGTGACACAATACTAGAAAACCCAGTCATATCTGTCAGATGATTTCGTCGACCACATAACCACTTACATCAGGCCCCTTAATACTCCAGACTTCACCCCACTTGATTATTATATCTAAGACCAAAGATGAACTAAAGAAACGACTATGGTAGCATTCACCATCTTATACGTAGAGAACGTCCAGAAGAGTTGCAGGAGATTCCGAAATGGTGTGGAGGCTTTGGTTGAAGCCAATAGTGATTTATTGAATACATTTGCACTTTAGTATTTGCAGATATTTTTGTCTAATTTTGATATATATATATATATATATATATATATATATATATATAGTAAACCCGGATATAAGAGAGTTGTTGGGACCGGAGAAGAAGTCTCTTATATCCAGGTTTCTCTTATATCCGGGTTTGGTCTATTTTATATACATTAACACAGGCTCTAATTTGGGACCAGAGAAAATCTCTTATATCCGGATTTGTCTTATATCCTAGTCTCTTATATCCGGGTTACACTGTATATATATATATATATATATATATATATATATATATATATATATATATATATATATATATATAGGTATATAAAAATATATGGACATATATCCGATAGTATGAAGAAAAATATACGGAAAAACAAACAAAATCCCCAATATGCAATTCTGCTGTTTTAATGAATATAATGTCAACATCAGACATATTCCATTCAACATGTCCATCCTCTTTTCATGTTCAATTGAATATAGTCTAACGTTAATTATGTTTTATTCAACATATGTCCTGAAGATGGTTGAATAGACCGAAACGTCTGACGTTGACATTATATTAATATTAAAAACAGCAGAATTGCATATTAGGATTTTTGTTTGTTTTTCCGTATATTTTTTCTTCATATATATATATATATATATATATATATATATATATATATATATATATATGTATTAAAATTTGCTATTTTATAGGTATAGAGTGTAGATATATGAATCAACACTAGATGGGGATTGACAATTTCAATCTTTAGTGAAATTGTCAGCGCAAGCCATATTTTCCAGTTTCATATCCACTTCTCTTTTATATGGATTTGTCTGAAGATCGCATTGCTATATGATTTTGCTGTTTTGAATTTGCTATATTTATAGAAGATTGCGTAATATTGGAGATATAGCATTTACATATAGAGAGATAAATATACAGATTGCGAGAGAGAGAGAGAGGGGGAGAGAGGGAGAGAGAGAGGTGTGGTGGATCAATATTTTATAGTGTCTGTCAGTTACAAGCTTGAATATATATGAATATTATCTGTCACTTCCTTATACGTGACTCGTATCCAATCAAACTTCCACTGTATCTTACAAACTTTTACATACTTTAGCGTCGTGAATATTTGCCACACATGTTTAAATATTATCTGTGATTTCAATGCACCTGACTCGTATCTAGGCAATGAAATAGCCTCGAACAACATACAATTAATATATTTCTCTTTGCTTTTAAACATTTTTATCATTTCTGTCCTTATCTCTGACGAAGCTTTAATAAAGTGAATCATCCTAGATTCCTATCATATATATATATATATATATATATATATATATATATATATAAAAGTGAACATAGAAGTCAACACTTATAGGCGAAAAGTCTGTTTCATGCTATATGTAATCGTCAGGCCATATAGCATGAAACAGACTGTCGCCTCTTGGACTTATGTTCACTTTGATATTTACACACGCTCTATCTCTGATATTGAGCACTTTATCCCATTAATATAGAACACCTTAAGACTATATTTCTTCATATATATATATATATATATATATATATATATATATTTAAAGAACTTGGTAAACCGTATGGGTAATTCCAAGGAGGATGAAATCCTGAGAGCTCAATGTAAGTCCAGAGCTAATATTTAATAAAAAACAGACCACTTTAAGGTACCATTATAATAATTTATTTCACCAGAGCCCTTTTAAAGGACGACGGATCATCAGATAGCACTTCCAAAAATGTTTAACTATCCCCTTTACACTCTCTGTTAAATTACAAAAACTTACACTACCCATCAATTTCAATTTCATTTTTCGTTTCATTTAATTTTTGGAAGTGCTATCTGATGATCCAGTGTCCTTTTAAAAGGACACTGGTGAAATAAATTATTATAATGGTACCTTTTAAAGTGGTCTTTATTTTCTTTTAAATATATAAATATATATATATATATATATATATATATATATATATATATATATATATATATAATATATATATATTATTTTATAGATACAATTTATTTAAGTAAATGCTCTGGTTTTAGTTAAACACTCTTAATTACTTTTACTGGCCTAAATGTTCGTGAAATTTTTGTAGAAAGTATGGATTTTCGTGAGCAGATATGATCAATCGAGTAATTTGGACATTGCTTACCCGACGCGTCTCTGTTGCTGCAAGGTATAGCCCGTCAGATCGATTCCTCGCGGAGAAGGCATAATTCGTATGTTGAAGTGTGCCCATAAAACAAAAACACGTAAAAATCAGTTTGACGATTGTAAATGACGTCACACACACACACACACACACACACACACACACACACACACACACACACACACACACTAGTTACTTGAACAGATAAAAAACAATATTCTTGAAAACGAATATACAAACATTTGAAAGCACTCGGGAAAAATGATCTTTACTAAGAACTAATCCAGAAAGAAAATTATAATCAAAAAGTATAAAACAACTAATTTGCAAATATAGAACTTGTTGATATTATTCAACGTAATGTCTTTGAATCGATTTTTATGTCTATATATACACACACATAATTTATTAAAGACATTTTATGTTTAACGTTCTTTTTATAGATACAAGTATTTAAGTAAATGCTCTGTTTATAATAAACAGTATTAAATAACATTTAATAAAAAATTCATAAAAAATTTTCGTCTTTTGACAGGATTCGAGCTAACATCCTATACGGAATCGTCATTTATTGCCTTGACAGCTCGGTCACCAGGGATCGTTCGGTTGGCAAGGGCAAATTTACTGCTTATAAACTTCAATCTTCCATGCATCTCGTACATTCATAACTGCTCATGGCGTATCAAATGTAAACAAATGACGTCATATATTAAGAAATGGACAAAGTCCGACAATTTACTAAAGACATTTTTATGTTTAACGTTCTTTTTTATAGATACAAGTATTTAAGTAAATGCTCTGTTTATAATAAACAGTATTATATAACATTCTTCGAATCCTGTCAGAGGACGAATATTTTCTATGAAAATTTCTCGGACATTCAGGCCGGTAAATGTTATTTAATACTGTTAATATACTTAATATATATATACATAAATACATATTTATATATCGTCTTCATATTTATATACCGAGCCTGGGCGGGATGTATGGAGAACTAGGGCCGCCCAGTTCCCCCTCTCAGCCTTGCTAGCAGAGTCCAAAGGAGAGGATAAACCAATACAGTTTGGTACCAGCGCGCCTGCAGGAGTTGCCGGAAGGTAGCACAAAGTGCCGTCCATCCGCCTTAGGGGATCCACTCCGGGTTTGAATTCAGAGTTGTCCTTCTCCTAGATCAATTGGCATCCAAGGCTATAGAACCCAGACGTATTTACCCATAGCTGGAGGGAGAAGACGAGGATTCACAACTTTCCCAAGGGTATTAGCACGTAAGTGAAATTGACTGAATTCGAACTCGGCTCCCCGATTCCTCAATCCAAGCCGCCATCCATTACTTCACCGTGCATCCTTTTATATATATATATATATATATATATATATATATATATATATATATATATATATATATATATATATATATAAAGTGTGCTATATTTATGGGATAAAGTGGTCAATATCAATTGTTAGGAAAAAAGTCGACTCGTTTCCTGTTGCCTTTTTTTCTGGTTTTAAAACCACAATTATCACATTGGCTGCGACACAGGCCTTGCTGGACGAGGCTTCCATATTACTAAGACCATGGGCAGCGTTGGGGTAACAAAGAATAGATATCTGCTTTACCCGAATGCAATACGACCAAATAGGAAATTCTGAACTCGATTCGTCCATTTTGTTTTTCGTCCTGATAACAGCATATTCTCTCTAGTTCAACTTCCAAGAATAAAAAAAATCCCCCCCCAAATAATTCCACAGTAATAACATTACGCAGGTCAGAGTTCACGCATTTGGGTATCAAGATCTCATTGTCCCAAAAAGCAATGAAGCTGAGATAATCTTTCTTCGGCACAAATCGCATTTGACGCTTTTCATTTCACAATTGCTTTACGTGTAGCATTTGCGTTCCGATTTGCAGGCCCTGCTATTTTCTTTATTATACGTATAATAAATATATATAATAATAATATGTAATAATATTTAATAATATTTAATAATATATCATATGTTAATAGTTATGGTGTGAGGGCTTACCAGAAGTTTATATTCAATAACAGATTTGATGCTTTTGTGGCATATTTTGTGTATACACTGTATAATTCAATGCTTTTCTCACCTTAACTGGGTCAACTCGTGGTATGGTTTTCAGAAACTTTCCAAAGGTGCTTTAAACATTGAAGTCAACACTTAGAGGCGACAGACTGTTTCATGCTAGATGCAATCGTCAGGTAACGGCTGTTGTTTTTTTTTCTCGGCTATTTATATATACGGGTCAGTGGTGCATTGTGGGTAGACTATTTTAACGGTTTTTTTTACCGGAAGTCGTTTATTTATTTATATATTCGGGTTAACATTTTGCTCATTTTTATTCATTTTTATTTTTTATTTTTATTTATCTTAAATATTTATTTATTTTTATTTTAATCGGTGTTTTTATTAACGTAGTAAAAATTGTTTGTATCGCTTATTTAATTGTTTTGGTTTGGGAAGATAATTAAAACTATTTATTCAATTTTGGGTTTGATTGCTGTAGTTTATTCTAACTATTATTTTAATGGGAGCAGTTCTTAATTTGTTCATTACTTCCTTTATTTCTTTGGATTGATTATCTTTAATTGATTTTTCTAACGGTTAATTTATCAGAATCGGTTTGATTATTTATTTTTTGGATTAATTTAGATTAATTTATTTTACTTGTTTTTTTATTTATTTATTATACTGTATATTTTTATTTACTCTTTTCGGTTTTCGATTTTTAAGTAACGTATTATTTTTATCGTTATGTAACAGTTATAGCTATGCTTTTCGTCCCATTTTTGGTTTGATTTTTATAGTCTAACTCATATTTTGGTCATAATGGTTTGTTAATTTGTTTATCATTTACTTTATTTGTTGGGTTCATTGATTTTGTTTTTTATTTTTTATTTATTTATTTTATTTCGTCTATTCTAACGGGTGTGATTTGATAATTTGTTTGGGTTAATTTATTTTAGTTATTTTATTGTCATTTTGTTTATTTAATTACTTATTTAATTTTATTAGGTGTCGATTTTTAAGTAACGTAGTAAAAATTCGTTTTTATGTCTGCATTTTGAGATGAGCTCGGATCGTTTATTTAATAATTTATTTTGGTCTGGGAAGGTAATGATAGCTATTTTTTCCTACAAGTAATGTTTGCAAGTTTTGGATTGGTTGTTGTAGGCTGATGATTTTTTCCTTATTTTCCAATATATTTTTGGTATGATGTGCCTTTTGTTTTTAATTTCCCAGATATACTTAGAAAGCATTGTGCTGTTCGCTTATTTACTATTTATGAAAAATGTTTTGTGTGCGTAATTTCTTTGTTTCCAGGGTCCTTCAGTTACTCCTATGTATACTTTTTCTTCATTATCTGGTGATTTTATCGTGGTTTGGTATATTACGTTGTTTTATAAGCAATTACAAAAAAAAAAAAAAATTAAAAACAAAACGCACAGAGTTAGGCCTGTTCATTGCGTTCAGCATGAAACAGTCTGTTGCCTCTGAGTGTTGGATTCAATGTTCACTTTTATACACATATATATATATATATATATATATATATATATATATATATATATGTGTGTGTGTGTGTGTGTGTGTGTGTCTGTCTGTGTATATATTAATGACTAAAATGTATATATATCATGATCTGGGGCTACACAATCAGTAGGAATAACTGTATCGTATAACTTTGATTCGTTTACAAAGGCTTATCAAACATTTGCAGATTATTTAAATCCAGAAAATATTTTTAGACTTTAAATTTTTTTGTGTCTGGGGGAGCATTACAACGCTTTAATGATACAAGTCTTACTAAATATAGTTTAAGGTATGCTATATTTATGGAATAAAGTACCCAATATCAGAGATAGGACTGATGATTGCGTTTAGCATGAAACAGTCTGTTGCTTCTAAATCTTGACTTCATTGTTCAATATATATATATATATATATATATTAATGTGTAAAATAGATAAATATCGTGATCTGGCGCTACACAATCTGTAACAAAGAACTGCATCGAATAAATTTGATTCGTTTATAACGGCTTATCAAACAGATTATTTAAAGCTAGAAAATATATTTTAGACTTTAAGAATTTTTTTCTCGTGGGCGGGCATTATAATCCTTTAATGGGAACATCTGTTCTGGGCCACAAGGGATAAGAAGTTGTGGCGAGCCATGATCGCCTATGTACTAAAGAGAGGCGGGACATAGAGAAAAAAGTAGGCGATACAGCGTGGCATCGGAAATAAAGATTTTTATATGTATAACCAGGGGGCGGCAACTTATTCGACCCCGCGGGCCAGATCGTGTTATAAATGACGGGTAGCGGGCCGTACGAAGGACATTAATGAAAAATTAAAGAAAATTACATATGCAGACCCCCTGTCAACCTAAATATATAAAACCATAATGAAAATAAACATTGAGAAATCAGAAAAACAAAAGAAAATCTAAAATTAAAAAACACCTAAGAAAAATTACTTTTCCTCAAGGAACGACAAAATACTTCAAAGTGAAAAAAATCAACCGAAGTGAAATGGATGAAATTATGACGTGTAGGTTTGAAACTGTTATTGAAAATTGTTCCACAAACGAACCACACACACACACAAACATCAAACAATAAACGAAGCACATATACCCATACATACGAGTACAAATAGTTGCAAACATATACACTTACGTACGTACACATGCGGTATCATCCACACATTCATGAGGCATGTATGTATAATGCACGTATGTTTAACTGTCTTTAGATTTCTGCTACCTCGCATGTCAGTCTCTCCCTGGCCTCTTTCAGTTTATCGTTCCTTTCGCTTCTGTTATCTTTTAATGTAGCCAAGGGTCATAACAAATATGTATCCATTATTTGACATTAAACGTAGGCAACGCAACTTGGTAAAATAAGTCTCATGAAAGATAACTGGCAGTCTAATATTTTTAGTGCACTGAGATGTGTAGACATTCTATGGAAAATGACACATAACAAATTTCATTTGAAGGTCGTCTCTCATGTTAAAAATAGAGTCATTGGTAATCAGGCTCGCGGGCCGGTCAAAATGCATTCGCGGGCCGGATCTATATACGTATGCACACCCACACACGCACACATAGAAACATGTATATGTATGTATAGCTGGCGAATCGTATTCGAGGATACCCGTCTACCTAGGTGGCTAGCCAATCCGTATTACAGACCCTTGCTCAGGCGCATTTCTGTTTATTCAACATCCACAGAGCCAACCTGTGGTTTATACTGTATCTATGCTGAGTAGACCTTAGTTACAGTTTCTGGGATAGAGCGAGTTGGCGTAATCAACAATTTGAACAATGCAAGCACGCTCAAGACCTCGGCCCCGATGAGTTGTGACTTCGTGCTAGCATGGCTATCGACGGCTCCCAAGGGTTCCGTCTACGCAGCTTCACTCACAAGGCTTGGGTCAACCCGTGATATGGTTTTAGGCACTTTCCAAAGATGCCAAACGCTGTGATCAACCCCGTCAGTCCGATAACATTAGACGACTCATTCTGCCCATTCGAACGTTCTAACATATATATATATATATATATATATATATATATATATATATATATATATATGTAGGTATACTCGACTCTCCCGTCGAATTCGACGCATGAGGAACAAGCAGAACCTTCAAGTGGTGAAGGTTTTGTGATGAACCATCCACACTTTTTGAAGGCCCGAATGCAGAGACCTCGTGCACTACGTCCGCAAATGACCTTCCACATGTTTTTGACCAGTTGCCATCCTAGGCTATAGAACCCAGTTTTTCCTGCTATTTATCGATAGATGGAGGGAGAAGAAGAGGATTCATACCTATTCCAAGGGTATTAACACGTAAGTGAATGTAATGGATGGATTCAGCTGACTCTCCGATTCCTCAATCCAAGCCGCTATCCACCGTGCCTCATATATAGTAACATTGGGTATTTTTTGGGGGAAAAATCATTTAATAACATGAAGTCAAAGCTGTCATAACATTGTAAGGAATATACGAATGTTTTGTGTCGGAAGGACGAATAAGAATCCGAAATTACATTACGGGTACGCGCATAAATTTGAACTTCCCTGTATAGCCTTCTCCACACTTTCGCTTCTAGTAAATTAATTCCACTCACACCAGTTCGATTTTCTTCAACGCAGTCAATGCCAGTTATATTCTGTTTCGCTATTCAATTTCTTTGGAAATGACAGGAGTAATATTAATATTAAAAAAAAAAAAAAAACTCTATGGAAACCACACCTCCATACACACCACGCCGTCTCTCTCTCTCTCTCTCTCTCTCTCTCTCTCTATATATATATATATATATATATATATATATATATATATATATATATATATACAAGAATTGTATAAATGTGTTTCTATATATATTCATATAGATGGGCGATAAGTATCAGAAAATAGATAATGCTTTACTTAAGACAAGTAAACGGTTACAATAATAAGTATATATATATATATATATATGCGTGTGTATGTGTGTATGTGTGTGCATGTGTAAGTGAGAGAGAGAGAGTGTGTGTCTTTAGCGTATATATATCTATATATTCAGTAGTGGTGGTAATAAAAAAACTGCTCGTTGTGTGATAACAGTTAAATTCGATACTACTAATAAACTTACCAATATACATACATACATACATACATACATATATATATATGTGTGTGTGTGCGTGTGTGTGTGTGTGTGAGATAGAGAGAGTGTGTTAAGTATATATATATATATATATATATATATATACAAACGCACATTATATATATATATATATATATATAATTATTGTTAGACTGGAAACTACCTACACAATAGACTCTTCCAGGCCTATATTAAGTAGGCGACATAGCACTCTACAGAGAGTGACAGAGAGTGACATACAGAGAGACAGTGAGAGTCTCGTACGACTACCAGTGTTGGGCACTAACATATAGTAAGCTCCGCTTACATTATCTCTTCTACCTGTTGTTAATATATCTGTCTTGCATCTAATCCGTGTTCCGTGTTTTCCTTCTGTGGTCCCAACTTTGGCCCCACATCAATAATGTATGACACATTAAGTTCTGGTGGTGATAAAAGACTGCTCGATATATGTTAACAGAATTAAATTTAATACTACTAATAAACATAACAATATATATATATATATATATATATATATATATATATATATATATATATATATATATATATATATGTGTGTGTGTGTGTGTGTGAGTTTGTTTGTTGTGTGTATTGTCCTTTTGAATTTAAACTTAAAAATTAAATCGATTTAATTCTTCGCGAAAATAATGTCTACCGGCCAAGTTATTGAACATTACAATTATAACTTCTGAGCGAAAATGAACTTTTCACTTTTGATTCTGAAAGAGTGCTTTCAATCTAAGCGAACTATTTCCATTTCTGAAATAACTCTTTATGGTTTAATGGCAAAACGGTTTCCATCATACAAAAAGGAATACAGATTCTATTCCATTCGGGAAGCAAATCTTTTAATTATTGCGATTTCCTTATTGAGACTTTCGAGCTAAAAACAAAAAATAACGAAATACCTATTCAAACACTTGTACCGTCAAATAATAATATGGCAATCTTGGATCCAATTGTTTCTAGTCATTCTCTAGATTTCAAATAATCACGTAAAAATTGACGATCGTGTGCCGATTCCAAAACTAATTTTCTAGCTCACTTCTCGCCTGAGCGGCTTCCTCTTCCAGAACGGCTTTATCCTATATTCATTAATAAAGGTGACGAAGTTAATGTATTTACGCAACATTTTTTCATTGTTCTATGTTTCATTAAATAATATAGACGAGTTTTGTCTATTTATTTCAAGTAAATTCCTTTCATGTTGTCTGATGAGCTTAATAACATTATCACTGAAAGATGAAAAAACTCCATATTGATACATGTTTTTTAATCCTATCTGAGCTTTCGGCTTACATAAGCCATTATCAAAGATGACAATTACATTTCAATATATTAATCAATACACAAACAAAACATTAATGATAGTCCGTTTTTGTTGCATGAAAGATTTCCAAGCAACAACAAACTCGTGTATACGAGACGCGGAAGCGAAAATCACACCTCAATTCGTGACGTCACACATGACCACGCCAGAATGAAAACGAGAGGTGTAAGTATGGGAAGCCGTTTATATTTTTTATTTATTCTATATATATATATATATATATATATATATATATATATATATATATATATATATATATATATAAAACTCCCAGTGAAAAATTGTTAATAACTTTATTATTGGTCGATTTTAATAAAACGTGATTTATTTTAATAGTAAAATGGTAGAATTAGAGTACATTGTTCAAATTCTACATTGGCACCAGCGTTGTCCACAAGTGTTTGTAATCGTTGTCTGGGTATTCGTTCTCGACTGAATTGATCATTTTCGCTACCTCTTGCACATTGTCTTCCAGTCTGGATGTTGAAGGACGACCGCTTCTCTGTGTATCGACTATTGATCGCGTATTCACGGCTGAGAATGACAATTCCTGATTGTTTGGGTATTTAGTGAAGCATGAGGTCCACAAACACTGCAAAAACATCTCGGCACTTGTACCACGAACTTCCGCACTTCTTAAAAATGATGATAGCTGAGCACGTTCGTGTAGTATGGCAAGTGTTGTGGCATTCTGGCTTGCACTTGTCATTGAAATAAATACGGAAATTAGTTTTGAAATTCTACAACATTAGAAATAATATATTTTGTTTTATCCAACTTGGATGATATTAACAAAAGTTATATGTAATAATGGGGAAATTCTTTACACCCACACTGAGATGATATATATATATATATAAAGAAATATAGTCTTAAGGAGTGCTATATTTATGGGATAAAGTGCTCAATATCAGAGATAGAGCGTGTAAATATAAATATAAAAGTGAACATAGAAGTCAACACTTAGAGGCGACAGTCTGTTTCATGCTATATGCAATCGTCAGGCCACGTGTGCTGTTATTTTTCTCGGCTATTTATATATATACGGGTTAGTGGTGCATTGTGGGTATTCTATTATGGCGGTTATTTTTACCGGAAGTCGCTTTGTTCATTTATTTGGGTCAAGTTATATTGCTCGTTTTTATTTATTTTTTATTTTATTTTATTTATTTATTTTTTTATTTTTTATTTTTTTTTGTTTCTTATTTTATTGATTTATTTATTAACGTAGTAAAAATTTGTTTATATCACGTATTTAACAGTTTTGTTTGGTTGTTGTAGTTCATTCTAACTATTATTTTTTTGGCGGGAACAGTTTTTTAATTTGGGATTGGTTTGCCTATTTATTTACTTGGATGAATTTAGGTCAATTTATTTTTATATTTTCTCTTTTTGGTTTTCGGTTTTTAAGCAACATAGTATTTATTTTATTTATTTATTTATTTATTTTATTATTATTATTGTGTTTGTTTTTATTTTATTTTTTCCGTTTTTCATTTTTTAGGTTACGTAGTAAAAATTTATTTTCATGCCTGCATTTTGAGATGAGCTCGGATCTTTTATTTAATAATTTATTTTGGTCGGGGAAAGTAATGATAGCTATTTTTTCCTCCAAGCAAAGTTTGCAAGTTTTTGATTGGTTGTTGTAGGCTGATGACTTTTTCCTTATCTTCCAAGATATTTTTGGTGTGATGTGC
>CAHIKZ030000435.1:4080000-4130000 GCA_903632075.3 Acanthosepion pharaonis | reverse complement strand
CGATCTTTAATAAGTACACATTGTCTTGTGGCAATTTTTAACAACAATTTGACATTTTCTTTCTTAAAAAGTTGAATTTTTTTTTTTTTAAATACACGAATTCTATATACTATTTTGCCATACTTATCACGCGCCAAAAAAAAATCACGGATTTTGACCAAAAAATAAAGACCCCAAAATGAAGTCAATATCTGCGAAAATTTTTCACCCTTTATTCCAAAGGGAATTTAAATATATATATATATATATATATATATATATATATATATATATATATATATATATATATATATATATATATGAGAGGTTTATCCTTTGTTTCAGTTTAGGATTTGGTTTTCGGTTTATTCTAAAGACTTTTCACATCACATTCACTCCCAGTAGCCCCATGCTTGGAGGGATTAATTGATTAATACACACACACACACACACACACACACACACACACACACACACACACACACACACACACACACACACACACACACACACACACACATATATATATATATATATTATAGTGTAATTTAAATAAATATGTGTATAAATTTCAATTTAAGTGAAAAATGAGTAAGTTATATGTTCATACTTTTAATATTTTTAATATTAACTAACGAATTAATTAATTTAATATTAACTAATTAATATAAACAATATATGTAAAATTCATATAGAAACAATACATAAATTAATTTACTCTGTGTATATTTGAATATATGAATATGTATTCAATACACACACACACATATATATTAAATATATATATGTGTGCGTATACATATACGTATATATATATGTATATATATATATATATATATATAATCTGGTCTGAGTGATAAAGTTTTAAGCAGACTTTTTAAGTTGGCAATATTCCAAGTTGTTGTATGAAAGCCAACAGAAATTTGCCGAAGTCCCACCCACAAATGATCGCAAAACTTAACTGTTATGTGGTAATGAAGGAAAGAAGTAAAGCCGGAAGGAACGAAGGGACGAATAGGGAATGCTGGGAAAGCAATAAAGGTTTGGAAGGGAAGTAGGGAATAGTGGAACACAGGTCGAAAAGGCAGTTGGATGCGGTGGCGCAGATGAGGCCACTATAAGGCTTTGTACACTACAGTATTTTTTTTTGTGGCCCACTGCTATAATGCATTTCTGTCGGCTCCTCTTTCACTAGTGAAATCGACCGATTCTATCTCGCCTTTGTTTTAATTTAAATCGTTTTTTTGCGCATGCGTGTGATCGAAGAATTAAACTTAGATACCCCCATATATATATATATATATATATATATATAATAGTGGTTTAGTTTTGCAGTGGGCCAAGTAATGGGTTGAATGTTCTTTTGTGCCAATAAGTGATGAAAGCCTGAAGGCTTTGAAAATAAGCGTTCGATTGCCTGGGCTCAAACACAAAGTACGCGATTGCGTCAGCCCCCAGTTATGATATATCACTAGATATAGAGCTATATATATATATATATATATATATATATATATATATATATATATATATATATATATAGCCTATTTCTATCTATCTATATATCCCCCTTTTTTTGACTGTTTATCATTAGATAGATAAGAGAAAACCAGAGACCGTGCGAGCGAAGAAGATTTGATATTGTTACTGAGTTTTATTTTACAGCATTCTTAGGTTGCATCATTTCGAAACCAGTAAATTCCATTAATAATATATTTGAGTCTATAAGCATTTAATTAGTTCGAGGATATGTAAATATTGTTCGTTTATATTTGAGTCCTGGATTTATGTAGAGCATAGAGTTTATATTTTAGTCTATATACATTTAATTAGTTTGGGTATATGTAAGTAGTTTATATTTGACTCTATAAGAATGTATTTACACTATTTACATTGTTCGGACTATCATCATTATCTTTGTTGCCATATTTATAACAACGTTTCGGCTGTTGTACGCTCCGGCCTTCTTCAGATGGTTGGAATGTCGAACCGAACTGGGATAGACTGCTGTAGTTCCACATGTTATGTCTAGTGGATGTCAGTTATCCGTTATCTCCTGTTAATTCACCTCTCCAAGTTCTCCACCGCCTTAACCATGTATTGAACTCACACTCTCTGGGTCCTGTAGAGTGGATCTAACTAACAGCATTACCTACTGGGCCATGTGTCCTTGAGACAGATACTGAAAAATTTATTTGGTTAAGACACAGCCCAATTTGCAGGTCGGGGACACTAAAATCAAGCAGTTGTGGAAGTTTAAATATCTGGGAAGTGGTTTGACAGAGTACGGAAAGTGCGACACTGAGATCCGTAGACGTATTGGGGTGGCCAAGGACGCATTCCAAAAGCATTATTCCAAGACAGGAGGATTTCTTTGGTAACAAAGAAAAAAGTGCTGTGCTGCTACGTGACATCTGTCTTCCTTTACGGCAGTGAATCTTGGACGGTCTCCTCCAAGATGAAGAAGAGACTCGAGGCGACGGAGATGTGGCTCTACAGAAGGATGCTGAGGATATCATGGACCGAGCTTGTGAGCAACGAAGAGGTTTTGGAGAAGATGCAAACAAGGTGGAAGCTTATACTTAACACCAGGAAGAGGCAGCTGAAATTTCCGTGACACGTAATGAGAAATAGGGCCTGGCGAATCTGATACTCACAGGACGGATAGAGGGAAAGAGAGATAAGGGAAAGTAAGGCATGACATACCTGACGAGCAAGTGGATGACAGAAGGTGGTTTAGGGGCGGAACTTATTGAGAGCTACAAAGGATAGGGAGAAGTGGAGAGCCATGATCGCCTACGTCTTGAAAGGACACGACACATGAAAATAAAGAATCGGACAATAGGAGAAAGTGAATATATCTTGAGCTTACATTATATTCTATAAGCATTAGTTTGCGTATATCTACCTAATTGTAGTTTATATTTGAGTCTATAAGAATTTATTTGGTTCATTTATAGGCCAACATTAGTCATCTATATTGAAGTCTAGTGCTGAACTGCTGACCGCGGCGGAAAGATCTCGCGGGTCGTGGGGAAAAAAAAAAAACGTTAGTATTAGATGTTGGCAGACGCACATCTAAACCTTAACATTCACCACACTCATACGCACACATTGTACCAGGTGAATCTTTATAGTGTATCCCATTTATATAAAAAAAAATTATTATGGGAAAAAACGATTTATATATTAATCAATTGATTCGAGAAGAAAATACGGATTCATACCATCCTAAGGTTATTCATGCAACAGTAAACCCAATGTCGTCGGCCGGGAGTTCTATTTTCTATATCAGTCCGTTAATTGCGTACCATTACAATGACGATCACGTCGTAGGGGAACCACGTGTACTGCAACCCGGTAAGCTGGTTTGAATTCATCCTAAGTAGTAACCGATCAAGGCTATAGGGCCCCGGCTGTTGAGTTATTTACCCATAGTTCGAGTGGAGAAGAAACAGATTCATAACTTTTCCAAAGGTATTTGCGCTTAAGTGAATGTCACGAACTCGGCTCTCCTATCTCTCATTGCGAGTCGCTCTCCAATACACCACCGCGCATCCACCCTAACTACAATATACAATGAATATACTGATTTCTTTCGCTAAGTCAGATTTTGGCTTACGGCCTTATCACGTTGAACCCCAGCTTCCCGTACGATCACCGAAGTGAAGCAACATCGAGCATGGTCATTACCTAGATGGGTGACGGCTTGGGAATACCAGAATATAAGTACGAATATGCCGGTGGTGTAATGGATAATGGCTCGGAATTGTTAATCGGTGAGCGGAGTTCAAATTCCCCTTGGAATCATTATATTTACTTATGGGCGAATACCCTTGGGAAAAGTATGAATCCAAATCTTCTCAACACCCCAGCTATGGGTTAATTAGTAAGATTTATATCCTTAAAGCATTCTTACAATCTAAAAATATTTCTTAGCTTTAAATAACCTGCAAAAGTGTTGATAAGCCGTAAAAATTTCATGACTCAATCAATGACATATTTTAATGCATATCAATTTTTCAAAATAAAAATGGGACTCAGAAAACAATATATATAAGAGTTTTAGAAGAATGTTTCTTTTCTTGGAAATAACGTTACAAATTCAATCAGATTTTATCATTATAGCGGGCAATATAAAAAAACAAAAAACAAACTAGACCATTATTAGTAATAAATAAAATTAAACTTTTGTTTAAGAAATCACAAGTTTTCACGCTTTACTTGATTGTAAAAGTACAGATGAACTTTCAACAACATCCCTTCTGCGAAATTCAGGTTAGATGTCAATTTTAATATATATATATATATATATATATATATATATATATATATATATATATATATATATATATATATATATATATATATATATATATATATATATATATATATGAAGAAATATAGTTTTAAGGTGTGCTGTATTTATGGGATAAAGTGCTCAATATCAGAGATAGAGCGGATGTAAATATAAATATAAAAGTTAACATTGAAGTCAACACTCAGAAAAGACAGGCTGTTTCATGCCAGACGCATTCATCAGGCCTGACGATTGCGTTTATCATGAAACAACCAATCGCTTCGTGTGCACTTTAAATAATTATAACTTTATTTGTATTTGCGATAGAAATAATTTATAAAAAAGGTTAGAAAGAAGTAAATCTATATTTTTTTAAGGTTTTATTGAAATTGTATTTAAGTTTCCACATGTCCTCCATCATTAGTAATACAAAGGGTAATACGATTTTGCAGTTCACGGAAAACATTTGCCAACTAATTTACAGTAATGCCTGAAATCACATTAGTTATTTTAGCTTTCAAATCTTCTAATGAACTGGAACTGGTTTGGTTGCATACACAGTTGTTTTCACATGTCCCCATAAAAAATCTAATGGAGTCAAATCTGGCGAACGTGGAGGCCAATAAAATGCTCTACCCCTTCCGATCCACCTGTTAGGAAATTCCTGATTTAGAAACTTTCTAACATGCAGAGCAAAGTGACAAGGAGCTCCATCTTGGGTGAAATACTGTATTATCTTAAACTTTATAACATTTTTTACAGATTATTTCTTTCGCAAATACAAATAAATTTATAAATTTTTAAAAGTGCACACGAAATTTATGGACACTGTGTATATGAGTGTGTGTCTGTGTTAGTAGGAAATAATATCCGAACAAAAGTGGAAGAATTTTTTATGGCCATGTTTCGACTTCGTTAGATAGTCATATAGGCGTCTTCTAACATTTCTCTCCCCTCCACACACACACACACACACACACACACACACACACACATACATATATATATATATATATATATATATATATGTATATACGGTGAGAGATAATACGATATTTTTCCTAACGACCTTACAGATAAATTACTGATAAAAAAAAATAATAATAACATCTTCTACAAAAGCCAAAATGTTAAGACGAATTTTCTCTTAGAAATATCATCAACAAATACACAACCCCAGTCGACTTGAACAAGAAAATTAACTTATCTAATAAAAAAAAATTGAAAAACCTAACCTTACTTTAAAAATAACAACAAACTCGCAAAACAAAGACTACAAAGAGCTACCATTATTTACGAGTTCCTGAGCAGATTTCTGTTTTTAAATTTCCCATGACTTTGCTAACAGACGCATCCTCTGTAAGCAGCACTTCACGCTATATGATGCTTCGGTGTAAAGATTTAGGTTCGATTCCTGTCGCTGGACACATATTGTCTCGGAGATCCAGGCCGGTAAATGTAGTTAATACTATTCATTATAAACAGAGCATTTCATTTACTTAAATATTTATATTTATAAAAATAACGTATAAGCAGAAAATATATTCAAATAATCTTAGCCCATAAAATTAATATATATATATATATATATATATATATATATATATATATATATATATATATATATATATTAATTTAAAGAAAAACAGCCCACTTTACGTTTCCATTGTAATAATTTATTTCACCAGAGAATTTTATTTTTCTCTGGAACATCGGACTTCACTTTCAAAAGGTGAAACGAAAAATGAATTTAAAATTTACACTTTTGACGGTCAGTATTGACATAGAGGGTGGTGAGGAATAGTATGAGAGATATGGTCGAGTTTAGAGAGGGAAGGGAGATTTTTAAAATTTATTTTTATATTTCTTTTTAATATAATACTTAATATTGAGGAAGGAGGGGGTAAGTATCAGACATTGACATATTTAATCGGTCAACTCAACGGAAATGATATGGGAAAAGGAAAAGGAGAAAAAAGGGAAAAAGAAAAAAGGGGGAATAAAGAGATACGAGATGTACGTAGGGTTTTTGGGGGAAGGAGAGGGATGGTATAGCTTTAGTAATTTAAATAAGAACAGATTTTAACGTCTGATAGTAATTTAAATGTTGAAAAACTCCACAACGAAACTCCATGCCAATATATATATATATATATATATATATATATATATATATATATATATATATATATATATATATGTATGTATACGGGTTGGATAAAATAATTGAAACACTTGTTAAATTCAAAGAAAATTTATTTAATATGGAGTTGGTCCTCCTTTAGCCTCACAGACAGCTTTAATACGTCTAGGAATTGAATCATACAGCTTCCTGACTTCATCGAGAGGAATTTTCAGTCATTCTTACATTAAAACCTTCTCCATCTCTTTACGACACGACGGTGGAGGATAGCGGCTCCTAACTTGTTGCTACAAAATGAAACCACAAATGTTCAATAATATTGATATCTTGAGATTGGGGAGGCCACTCCATGTGTTCTAGCCCACTTTCATGCTCTTCATACCAATTCTTAACCACTCGAGCGGTATGTATTGGATCATTATCGTCTTGGAAGATGCAGTCACCATCAGGGAATAAAGTCTTGGCCATTGGATGAACATGATCTCCCAAAATGTTCAGGTAATCTTTGCTGTTGATTCTACCATGCAGGGCCGAGGCATTTCCATGATATGGCGGCCCAAACTATCACTGATCTACCTCCATGCTTCACTGTTGGAAGAAGGCAGTCAGGGTTGTAAGCTTCTTTGGGCTGCCTCCACACATAAACTCGCCCTGAAGTTGGGAAAAGACAAAAACTGGACTTGTTTGAGAATATGACTTGCTTCCATTGGTCTACAGACCAGGCATTGTGATCTCTGCACCACTTCAACCGCTTTTGAATATTGTGAGTGGAGAGAAGAGGTTTCCTGACAGCGGCTCTTCCATGATATGCAGCCTTCTGGAGCTCACGGAGAACAGTTCTAGTAGAAACTGAACTATTCAGATGATTATTCAACGCAGCAGTCACTTTGGCCGCATTTGTCCGATAATTTTTTGCCACATTGCGTTTTGATACATGTCACTCCCTATCAGTAAGTTTGCAAGTCCAGCCCGAATTGCTACGGTGGCTAGAGGTCTTGCCCTGTTTCTCGAATTGCATCAGTGTTCTTGATATGGTAGCTCTTGAAAAACCAAACAGTTCAGCAACCTTAGTGATCGAGGATCCTGCCATGCGAGCTCCAACAATTTGCTCTTTTTCGAACACGGAGAGGTCATGCATTTAGCTTAAATTTTGCTAAATTCTAAAAATAAATAAGAGAAAGACAGTAAATTAGATAAATAAACGTATTTACAATAGATATAACCTGCAATTACGAAGTTTTAGTTAAAGTTCTTAATATAATATTTCTTTGAAATATATATATATATATATATGTATATATAATAGTAATAATAAAAATAATAATAGATCAAACACTAATATTCCATGGTTATATTGACCACTAATATTATATATATATATATATATATATATATTGTCATAGGTTATCAGAAATATATACTCTCAGATGAGTCACAAGATATTGTGAAGCCTTTGAGGGATGGGAATAAATATTGGGAATTGTAGAAACATTGACCTGAGATCACAGGATGATAAATAAAAATTAAAAGCATTGGCAAGATAAGAACAAGAAAATCAACTGACTTTAAGGATGGTACTAAAAAGGATTTGAAAAATTCTCCAGTATGAAAACTGATGCTGCAAATGGTAAGATAAAGATGTGAGTATTAATATTCCAAGAATGCTATTAACCAATTCGATGTTGCTAAATGTTTCAGAACATAGATATACATGTTTTATTTATAATATATATAAAGACACGACATTAAAAAATTTGTATAAGTTTTGTTTACTTATTTTTAATATGATCCTCTCATATTCTCAGACAAGCTTCTTAGGATCCTTATTAAAGGAGGAAAGAAAGTTACCATATTGATGCATATTCATTTATTCCGAGTACTTTCGACATTAGCAAAATGTCATCTTCAGGGTCTTGTTTTATCAGGGTTTTTGTTTTATTTAAGATTGTTTTGTTTATCTGAATTTTTTTTATTTGTCAATTGAAAAACGCTAAACTTATGTACAGTACGATTTTAAAATTTTATGCTGTAAGCATACGCATGTTGTAATGTCAAGGGAGGTAACTATATTATTAAGATGACTATCTGTTTCTTAAAAACTATTTACAGCTATTAGTTAAAACCTAGATATTTTTAAACTATCTGCTGTAAACGTTTGAAAACACTTGTGCAGTACTCAAAATTAATTTTATTAAGGGTTGGATTCAATTTTATAATATGAAATTTTTCTTCGATAAAAACAATTGATAGTGATAGTGTTAAGCTTTATATACGATCTACTACCAAAAATGCTGTTTAGTTTGGCTTGGTTTATTTTGTTTTACGGTATATCAACCTCAATGGGTTATTTAATGCAGACAACATTTTTAGGTTAGATTCGTATGAATAGAATATGTATTCTTTGGTTTAGATTGGTTTGGTTTATTTTGATTTATGGCATATCAATCTCAATGGGTTATGTAAGGCTGACAAAAAAAATTATTGCTGGTAGTATTTTGTTTTGTCAAAAATCTGTTTCTGGTAATATATTTCCTTCAAAATTGTATTGTTGTTAATAATTTTTTTCAAAAAAATATTGCTGGTAATAGTTAACCATCTGCCCACAGCTGGGACCCCAACGGGCGACACCATCCCGGGTCAGGGTGGATCCGGGAACACCAACAACCAAGAGGCGGCTCCACGTTCCCCAAAACTTCCCAATCCGAAGCCCTGCTGCCAGACGCAGTTCTACGTCCAACCCAGGACGCGGATGCAGTTTAACGTCCCACCCAGGACGCGGATGTAGTTTAACGTCTTACCCAGGATGCACCAAAGATAATGTATTATTGTGTTGCTCCAGAATGTACGGACCTGACAATACTCCTTCATATGCTGTATTATGAATTTGCTGGCGATGAAATGCATTAAAATGAAAATCCTATAGTCCTATCCTATAATGGGTTATTCGTTTTATTCATCAGGCTTAGCACCCCACTGAGATACTTGTCTGTTTTCAAAATTAACAGATGCCCTAAAATAGCAACGATTCTTTTCAATCTCTGACATTCGGCAACATGTAACTACATTACCGAAAAATATTCTCGAAAACGAGTTGCAAGGATGTTACCAATAAAGGTACCATCGTCTAAAGAAGGCGAATACTTTGAAGTTGAAACTAGTTAGTACTGACCAGGTAAATCAACTCTGCCAAATCTTCACTTTCGAAATTTGACAGAGTTCAAAGGCCTCTGCGCGGCTTTGCGTATGATGAAATATCTTCCACCTAGAAGCCTAGGTGGAGAAATAACAAAAAATACATTTATTAAGCGCTATAAAGGACAGGAAGTCGTGGAGACGCATGATCGCCTACGTCATGAGGGAACATGGTATATTTTCGACATATGACTACACATTTCTAGCGACAATATCCACGAAGAGGTTCAAGAAATGATAATGTGACAACAACGTAAGTTGATAAAGGCTGAAAATTATTCTCTTGAAGCATCGTAAAATGTGGGCCAGACTTATGAAATCCAATAATTGTTTTGTTTCAAGAAAGCTGTATAAAAATATGATTTTTCATCAAGGCTCCTGATCGATAGGTCGTTACTCCCCACATGATAGTGACTCAGTTTTATATCTACTTCTTTGTTTGGAAGTTTTCTCTGGGATGATGTTTTAACTTATGTACCGATATTACAGACGATGTCCCCAAAGACTTGGTAAATCAGAATGCGTTCCTGTAATAGCGAAGCACAGAGGGGGTTGAGTACAGTATGGAAGTATTTTTTGTATCTGGTGTTGGCGAGTGTCTACAGGACGATAAATCAATTGGTAATGAAAAGTACAAAGATATATTACCAAAAAAATGTTGTATGTTGGAATTAGAAAGTAAGATGCCATTTTGCAATTCGATAATGCTTCAGCACACAAAATAGAGATCATCATAACAAGAAAAATAATATTCTGCTCTAAAAACATTTCACATTAATTATAAAATACGATCGCATGTTTGGAAACGTTATCACATGATTTATTTAAAAGAAAAATATGAAATAAAATGATTAAAAAATCGTATCTAATATTTTAAGGCACAGGATTTAGTTTTAATCATTTTTAAATGGTAATTCGGTTGCTGTAGACACTCATAGCAGGCACATTCCTTAAAGATCCTGGAACTTCAAAATGACCATTTCTTTTGTATCGTTTAGAGTGTCTTTAATCTAAGAGTCGAGTACGTATTCCATCAAAGTCTTCTTACATCATAATCACGACGTTTAAACCGTTGAGCATACAACGGCTGAAACGTCGGGAATAAAACAACAAAGATGACGACCACAGTCCGAACAATGTAAATAGTGTATATAATTATAATACCTCATCTCAGAAATATAGACAGATATTGAAGGAGTGAATATGGCAATAAAGATGAGGACAACAGTCTGAACAATGTAAATAGTGTAAATAATTATAATACCTCATCTCAGAAATATAGACAGATATTGAAGGAGTGAATATGGCAATAAAGATGAGGACAACAGTCCGAACAATGTAAATAGTGTAAATAATTATAATACCTCATCTCAGAAATATAGACAGATATTGAAGGAGTGAATATGGCAATAAAGATGAGGACAACAGTCCGAACAATGTAAATAGTGTAAATAATTACAATACCTCATCTCAGAAATATAGACAAATATTGAATGAGTGAATATGGCAATAAAGATGAGGACAATAGACTGAACAATATAAATAGTGTAAATAATTACAATACCTCATCTCAGAGATATAGACAGATATTGAAGGAGTGAATATGGCAACAAAGGTGAGGACAACACTCCGAACAAAGTAATTAGTGTAAATAATGTTATCTTTTAAATGATTCTAGCTTGTCTGATTATTTACAGATTCAAAGCCTCATTGCAGTTGTTTGTCAAGTTCCAGTGAAGCATATATATTTTCAAGTTTTCTTTTGTTTTTTCTTTCTTTTCCATTTGTATGCTGCGGTCTGATTGATCAAAGACATTCAATATTGAAACTATTCCCTCGCGGTCTAATAATTCATGCCTAAAGTTTGACTCTAAGAAAGCTTTTTCTTCCATTTGCAAGGGTATTTATCCTTTCTCCCATAAAAGCCTCCTCCTTTATTCATTTAGGTGCCAGTATTAATCTGGTTACATTGAACATACCTCGCAAAGATGAGAATTCTAGATCAAATAGCATATACCACTTTTGATCAGGACTGGCCAATCCCGTCAAGAAACAACGTTTGCGCATTCGAAAAGAATTCCTGATTCAGCTATTGGCCGACACTTTTATTAATAATCCAGTCGTTGCTCACAAATTTTCGTACGACATATCTAATATTCTAAGTGTTGTACATTAATTTTTTTTGCATTCACTTACGCCGTAAATACCCTTGAGATATATCTATCCATCGTCTCTCTCCCCAGCTTTGGGTTAAATAGTAGGAGTTGTATCCAGAAAAATATTACTGTTATTCTTAAAATATTTGAATGCAATATTTACTCGAGAAAAAAACAAGAATTATTCTTACAATACCAAAAATATTTCGGCTTTAACCCTTTCGAATCCTTTGGGACATATATGTCCCATAGATATTTTCAACACATCCTGCGGGACATAATTGTCCCCAAAACGCATTGATATGGGATAAAACGGACATAGTGTCCCATTGATGTATTTATTATAATACATTCAATAATGTTATTTTCCTAATCAAACTCATTTATATATTTCTACTGAAACGAATGTTGACCATAGTCACCATAGTCTATGGATATAGAATACAGCGCAGTACGTAATCTGTTCAATGAAACAACGTTAAAGATTAACACTTACGAACAAAGGTTGGCAGTGAGTATTCGGGAAAAAAACATGGCCGCCTTTATACACGTCGCATTGAATATTTTGAGCCTTCTGATTGGTTAACCCTTCTATTGGTGAACTATAAAATGAGTCAGCTCATTCTGGCTGGCTCACTAGTACACCAGAGTACCCCAAAACTCCAACAACGAACAATAGTATTTGCTGTGTACATCAATTACGCGAATGTGGACTTGAAAGTGTTAATATAACCCACAGGGGTTGAGAAATCGTTAAAAACAAATCATTCAATCAGTCAATCAATTTCAGTTTTGTTTTTTTTGTTTTTTTTTAAGCATATCATCCCAAGTAAGGCGGGAATGCCACTAGCACGCAAGGGGTTAGAGAAAGGATAAAAAGAAGGACGGGGATAAAGATCAAGGCATTAGAGGATGTCGATTGACATTACATTTGAATATTTGAAGATTAGAGCTATCAGTGAATCTACTAAGAGGAAGGGAGTTCCACTGTCGGGAAGTGCGAAATAAGAAACTGTTGGAGTAAAAGAGACAGTTGGATTTAACCGTTTCGACAATGAGTGTGAGACTGAGATGCCAAACTACTAGCACGCTTATATTCATGCAATTGGGGTACCAGTGAAAGTAACTCGTCATGAAAATATTTGTAGAAAAGCCACAACACGTCTGTATGAGAGTGAGTGTAGACGAGATGCCAGATCAGGACCAATCATATTGCATATCCCTCTCAGTATTTTGTCGAAGTTCGTAAAGATGTTATAAGAATACGGCTTTTAATGAGCCAGGGTCAAATTTTCTGTTATAAAGTCCGGGAAATGAACACAAGGCCTTTAAAGGCGTTACTTGCTTATAACATTAAATCTAAGGTACGTTTATTTGCACTTTCTATTCATCAACAGCCAGTAACAAAACGACATCACGCCCTTGGCCATCAGTCGTTCACCTCTGAACCGACTGTTCGGTTAAACTCTCTTCCTACGGGCGGGAGGAACCCGAAAGAGGCTACGCCGAAGGGCGGCGTATCCTTCGGGGAGGTAAAACCGGCCCTGAACCCGTTTTTACGGGTTCAAATGGGCTATTTTTTGGCCGAGCCTAATGGCTCGGAAATGCCCACGTTAAAAAGGCCTTGTGCCACATGACACCCTCGTGGGGGGGGTGACTGAATATCATCACGCCCTTGGTAAGACGATAAACTACATCCAACAGCAAGACCTCTAACGAGGTTTTGAGGAACATGGATCCATCTTATAATTGCTGGTGTTCCTAGATCCACCCTGACCCATGGTTGTAGCACCTGTTAGGGTCCCAGCTATGGGCAAATAGTTAACCCCAAACTCAAAACGCTATGAAAGTGTAAAAATAGGTTTTAATATCAGCAGTACATTTTTGTAAAACAATTATTACCAGCAATGAATTTTGAAGAAAAAAAAAATTATTACCAGAAATACATTTTTGAAAAAAAAGATGACGAGCAATACATTTTTGAGGAAAAAATATTACCAAAAATATATTTTTGAAAAAAATATTACCAGCAATAAAAATATTGTCGGCATTAAATAACCCATTGAGGTTGATATGCCGTAAAACAAACCAAACCGAACAAATATATACTGAGATAGATAGATAGATAGATAGATAGATAGATAGATAGATAGATAGATAGATAGATAAAAAATATATGGCCAGCAATAACAATTTTGTGGGCATTAAATAACCCATTGAGGTTGATATGCCGTAAAAAAAGCAAAAACAAACCAAACCAATATATATTGAGATAGATAGATAAAATATATGGCCAGCAATAAAAAAACCCCCAAAAAAAACAACTTGTCGGCATTAAATAACCCATTGAGGTTTATATGCCGTAAAAAAGAAAACAAAATAAAAAAAACAACAAAAAACAAACCAAACCAATATATATTGAGATAGATAGATAGATAGATAGATAGATAGATAGATAGATAGATGGCCAGCAATAACAATTTTGTGGGCATTAAATAACCCATTGAGGTTGATATGCCGTAAAAAAAACAAAAACAAACCAAACCAATATATATTGAGATAGATAGATAGATAGATAGATAGATAGATAGATAGATAGATAAAATATATGGCCAGCAATAAAAATCTTGTCGGCATTAAATAACCCATTGAGGTTGATATGCCGTAAAACTAACCAAACCAAAACGACACCTGAATAATCTAATAATTCATTTATTTTCAAAATACTTTCACATAGTCCTCTATAATTATGTTTACGTCAAAGTTTGTTCGCTCTTCCAATGCAAATGGTGCACTCCAAGTCATCCCGCTAGGCCGGCGGATAAAAGTTACGAAAGTTAAGAAGCGACTGTAATAGAAATGGCGCAGATGGCAGCCTCGTTTTCATAGAGACTTTATGTCATCAAACGTGGAGTCGGATTGAAAGCGAAATGCTAATCGTAAATTCATTGGATTTCCATGCACAAAAGACTCTGTTAAAAAGACTAATGCTTTTTTGTTTTAATTTTATTTACTTATTAATAATTCTTTCCAACTATTATACCAAAAATATTTCATACGTTTTATTCAGTAATTCTAGGCAGGTGTGCAGACAAGTTTCTATTGTCAAAGGGTTTTCTGTAATATAATATGTGTAAGTAATGTAAATATTTGGTCTTGAATTCTAAAGTAAGCAGTTGTATATAAATTGTTTTCGTTTTTATTCATAATGAACCTTTACTAAAGTTCTGTAAAAAAAATTAATTCTTGCTTCTTCCAGTGTGTCTTGATCAAATCCTATTTCTCTTGAAAGAGATCCATAACTGTCATTATGGAAACTTTATCTTGCTCTTTTATTTCTGATGACCAAATTGAGTTTCCTCTGTTCGTGTCATCATCCATCATTGTACCTCTAGATGAAAAGAAAGTTTATACTTTACCAGTCGTACATTTCTCATTGATTTGATGTATTTTAATAAGCAACTTTACTTAATTTAGGTTGGTGGTTTTGTGTGTGTTGTTTTATTTTATTTTTTATTTATTTTTTAATTTTTGAAAAAAGTTTTTGAGAGTGTCAATAAGTTGTTGACAATGTCTTGTGAAGTATATATTTTATATATTCTCATTCATTTTTATGGATTCATGCATCTCTTTTTCTATACTAACCGTAGTTTATTTAGCACTCTTTATTACTCGTTTCCTTATTCCAACATTTCGGTCGTCTACGCTAAGGCCTTTATGCCTATGTGTCTCTAAATCTCTGTCGCCATCTCTGAAAATCACAACGTTTCAGCAGTTGTACGCTCCGGCCTTCTTCAAGTGATTGGAATTTCGAACCGAACCCTTTATTTCGTCCACCGATTGTTCTACTTCATCAAGGACACATAGACCAGTGGATAAAAGCGTTGGTTAGACCAAGTGACTAGACTCAATGAGTCCAATACCTGCTACAACAGTGAAACAAAAACAAAAACAAAAAACAAACAAAAAACAAAGAGCATACCAAAAACAAACAAAAAAACAACTTAAAAAATTGAGTTAAAGAGAAATAACTGAGACATATGATAGAAACATGGCACGTGGAACTAGAACAGTCTACCCCAGAGAACTAAATAAAGGGTTCGATTTGAAATTCCACTCACCTGCCGGAACGTTACAAATATGGAAATGAAGATGAGGATAACAGTCCGAATAATGTAAATAATGCAAGTAATCATAATACCACATCTCAGAGATATAGACAGAGATATAGAGAGACATAGACATAAAGGCCGGAGCGTACAACGGCCGAAACGTTGTGAATATGGCAATGAAGATGAGGATAACAGTCCGAATAATGTAAATAATGCAAGTAATCATAATACCACATCTCAGAGATATAGACAGATATATAGAGAGACATAGACATAAAGGCCGGGGCGTACAACGGCCGAAACGTTGTGAATATGGCAATGAAGATGAGGATAACAGTCTGAATAATGTAAGTAACCATAATACCTCATCCCCAAAATATAGATAGATATGAGACTTTTTCGAAATGCACACAAAACACAATGGAAATTAATAAGTAAGGGAGGCTACTCAGGCATTTAATAATCATTTTCTTTTGATGCTAGCTTTTCTTAACATCTTTCTGTAAGAGAGAATGTTTGTGAACAAGTGAGAATAAAATAAAAGAAAAAAATTTAATAAATGCTACTTTCCTCATTAAATTAGGTGTGCCATTAAGAAGTCCAAACAAAACGCCTGTCACCCGCGGGCCGCAGTTTGCCGGTCACCGGTTTACAGTAATAAGTCACATCGAATTAAGTATAAGAGCCATTCATTCCTTATAAATTCCTAGATTGTGAAAACAATTTACGAATCATGCATGATCATTAACACTATACTCTTTCTTTCTGTCAAGAGATTTAATTTACATTGAGAGAACTTAACTCTACCTGTCGACCCTCTGCCAGTGGGCGGAGAAGAGCCCAGACGAGGCTATGCCGAAGGACGAAGTCTCATCTGGGGCAGGTAGACAACTACCCGGCCCCGGGTATAAGGGGTCTACGGGCAAATTTTTGCCCGAGTCTACGGTCTCGGAACGCTCCATTAAAAAACTGGCCTTGTACCACGTCCCGCCTTGGGAGGTCGCGAGTAAATACCGCGACTTGTCTTTCATATTCACATCTGAAAAGGAAATATGAACTATTATCAATATCTCTACCAGCAGTCAATAATTCCACATGTCTAATATTTTTAGAAATCATTGTAAGAATATATATATATATATATATATATATATATATATATATATATATATATATATATTTTATATTTTATATTCAATAAAACTACTGCATTTTGTGTTCGCTGTAATATTGTTAGATCTTAACTGCTAGATAACTTTTTCTTTTGCAAGTAACCTCTGCGCAACCATTTCTATGTTCCTTCACCTGATAATTTTTTCATTTTTATTTCTTTTCAAATATATGATGTTTTTTCGGTCTCATTTAATTTATGTCTCGTTATGCAATTTGTAATATTATATAATTTTTCCCTTAGCAGATCTGTGGGAACATCTCACTAGTATAATTATTTGCTTAATATTCTGTCTTGGGTATTGATTTGTTTTTATGGATTATCAACCTTTTGCAGGTTAGTTAAAACCCGAAAATTATCTTAGAAAAATTTTTGGGGATAATGATTTTTACTTACACAAATTCCACTAATTAACTCATAGCTGGAGGAGAAGAGGTGGATTCATACTTTTCCCAAGAGCATTTGCTCTAAATGAATATAACGAACGGCACTGGTTCAAATTCCGAGCCATTATCATTACATCCAAGCTTACAGCACCTGGTATTCTCAAACGGTCACCCATCTAAGAACTGACCCGGCTCGATCTTGCTTAACTTCGGTGATCATACGAGAACTGATCTTTCAACGTGATATGGTAGTAATCCATATCACGTGCATTTCCAAGCTTCCCAAGCGATATTCATCTAGGTACTGACCAAACTCGACGTTGCTTAACTTCGATGTTTCGACGTCATATTTCCCTAATCCGTGCCACCCTCACATCCAAGTTTACAGCACCTTGTATTTCGACGCGGTCATCCATCTGACTGGACTCGATGTTGCTTAACTTCATCAATCATACGAGATCTAGTTTTTTTAACGTGATATGGCGGTAAATCATACCATGTGGAATTCCAAGTGATAATACATCTACGACTGACCAAACTCGACATTGCTTAACTTTGAAATATCAACGTGATATGTTCGTAAGGCGTAGCGTCCTAAAATCTAAGCTTACTGTACATAGCTAGTTTCTAAGCGGTTACCTATGTAGATACTAAACAGGGTTTATGTTGCTTAACTTCGTACTGATATACCCATAAACCGTAACACCCTTACATCCAAACGTACTGTGCGAGGTATTTTTGAATGGTCATCCATCTGGGTACTGAGCAGAGTAAACATTGCTTAACTTTGGCGATCTTACGAGAACCGGTGTTCCAACGTAATGGGCAGTATGCCCTCCGTCTTTTGTAATCCTCAGGGTCATTTTCAGTTTAGTCAATACAATTATCAAAGCTTGCCTAAACGGTCACCCATCTAGGTGCTGACCACGCTAAATATTGCTTAACTTCGGTGATCATACGAAAACCGGTATTTCAAAGTAGTAGTTAAGTAGTAGTCTTGTGCAATTATCAGGTTCGTTTTAAGCTTACTTAATACAATAAGCAAAGCTGATAATAGTCTCTTAATTTCTTTTTTCTTTTTAGATTTCGTCAGTCACCGTCATCGTTACGGCGTGTGTCTTTTCAAATCTGGATCAGCCTTTCTCATTACTATTATCAACAACAGCACAGCTGTGATCAAATATCTTCTTATTTGCTTTCGAATATCTTGTCATTCGTGTTTTGGGGATGGTCCCAGTGAACTAATTATCCAGCCAACAACACAGTAGATTAATGATTATTTTTTTTTCTTCTGAAAAGAAGACAGGCTGCTATCTTTTCGCTGAACATTGCAGAGTACCAGTCAAAAGGATTGCTAACCAAATCAAACTTACTTTTCACCACATATAATCTCACCAGAACACAAAGATTTGGATTTGTTATTATGACATTAGATAAAATGTCGGTCCTTGAAGATTTCAGAGCATCAAGTTTTTTGTACACCTAGATTGAGATCCTGGTTCTGTCATCTGAACATCTTACCAAGATAAAAGATAGATTATGATATTAAATTCCTTAGTTGAGTGTCAGTTGATGGGCACTTGTAACTTCATATCATTAATGCCTTTGCAAAGGCATGAATCCACTTATCCCTGCATTCTAAACACACACTAAATAGATATATGAAGTAGTGTAAATATTATCAACACAGATAATTGAAAGTTATCGGCATTGAGGTAATATTTAGCGAGGTTTGTATGACTGTCTCTTATTACGGAGGTAGATAGTTTGATCATTAATCTAGATTTAATAACTCAACTAGTTTTGACATGTCATAAAATTGACCAAATTTAATCGGTCTGCGGTAATTGTTTGTGAAGTTAGTTTGGTTAATAATTATTACTGAGGTAGTGAGTTCGATCTTCACTGGGTGTCAGATGTTAAATTTGACATGTCTTAAACGCGACCAAACTAACCTAAACTAGAAGAATTGTAAGTAATACTTGTATTCTTTTTATGTGACGTGTCCTTCAGGACGTAGACGATCATGGCTCTCCACTTCTCCCAATTCCTTGTAGCTATCAATAAATATTCTCCCTGTGTTACTTCACCCGGAGCCTGTACTGTCACCCACTTTTTTAAGCCCTCTAGGTATGTCATGCCTTGTTTTCCTTTTATCCCTCTTTCCGTCTATTCGACCTGTGAGCATCAGATTCTCCAAGCCCTTCTTTCTCATTATGTGTCCAAGAAACTTCAGCTGCTTCTTCCTGATGTTAATTATAAGCTTCCTCCTTCTTTGCATCCTCTCCAAGACCTCATCGTTGCTGACACGCTTTATAATATCCTCAGGATCCTTCTGTAGAACCACATCCAATTAACACAAATGATATTGCGAAAGGAATGAATTCACATCTCCCTGCCATTTTATACATTCATAAAAAAGATGTGATGTAGAAAATGGAAAGATCAAACGCGTTAAAATTTAATCTCTGATAATTGTGCTTAATTTAAACCAAAGTCATGAACCCACGTCTCCCTGTTTTTGGTTTGTTTTACGGCATATCAATCTCAATAGGTTATTTAATGCCGACAAGATTTCTATTACTGGTAATTTTTTTTTTTTTTTTGCATAAAAGTATTCCAGGTATTTTTTTTCCAAAAATGTACTGCTGGTAATATATTTCTTTTTCAAAAATGTACCCTGATAATAATTTTTCCTAAAAGTATTGCAGGTATAAAAACCTATTTTTATACTTTCATAGTGTTTTGACCCATTTGGGGGTAACTATTTTCCCATAGCTAGGATCCTAACAGGTGCTACCACCCCGGGTCAGGGTGGACCTGGGAACACCAATAATTAAGAGGTGGTTTCCCGCTCCTCAAAACCTCCTGATCAAAGGTCTTGCTGTCGGGTGTAGTTTATCGTCTTACCCAGAACACCGATATAGTTTATCGTCATACCCAGGACGGACTCTGTTCTTGATAGCTTGAAAAAATATCTCTTTCTTAGAGAGCCATGATAGTTTAAAGAAATCTAGCAAGCAATAAAAACTTTGCTTTCAAGGCACAGAATCAGGCTCATGGTCCATATGGACGACTGGAGAAGCAATTAAACATTTATTTGGTATCTGTCTATATTTTTGAGATGAGGAATTATGTACGCTATTAACATTATTCGGATTATTGTCCTCGTTTTTGTTGGCATATTTATTACAACGTTTCGGCCGTTGTACGCTCCAGCCTTCTTCAGGTGGTTGGAATGTCTAACTGAACACTTTATTTCGCTCTCTGCAGAGGGGAATTAACAGGGCATAACTGATAACTGACATCCATTAAATATGGTATGTGGAACTAGAACAGTCTAACCTAGTGAGTAAAATAAAGGGTTCAGTTCGACATTCCAACCACCAAGAAGGCCGGAGCGTACAACGACCGAAACGATGTAATAAATATGGCGACAAAGATGAGGACACTAGTCCGAATAATGTAAATAGTGTACATAATACCTCTTCTCAGAAATATAGACAGATACTGAAGGGCCGAAACGTTGTAATAAATATGGCGGCAAAAATGTGGACAATATTCCGAATAATGTAAATAGTGTACATAATACCTCATCTCAGAAATATAGATAGATACTGAAGGGCCGAAACGTTGTAATAAATATGGCGACAAATATGAGGACAATAGTCCGAATAATGTAAATAGTGTACATAATACCTCATCTCAGAAATATAGACAGATACTGAAGGGCCGAAACGTTGTAATAAATATGGCGACAAAGATGAGGACAATAGTCCGAATAATGTAAATAGTGTACATTATACCTCATCTCAGAAATATAGGCAGATACTGAAGGGCCGAAACGTTGTAATAAATATGGCGTCAAATATGAGCACAATAGTCCGAATATTGTAAATAGTGTACATAATACCTCTTCTCAGGAATTAACAGGAGATAACTGACATCTATTAAACATGGCACGTGGAACTAGAACATTCTACCCCAGTGAGCGAAATAAAGGGTTTAGTTCGACATTCCAACCACGTGAAGAAGGCCGGAGCGCAGATTGACTAGAGATTCTAGATTGGTTTTTAAGCAGGAGACTTTCCGGGCCAGTCTACAGTACATTGATTTTGAGCATATAAATATGGCGACAAAGATGAGGACAATAGTCCGAATAATGTAAATATTGTACATAATACCTAATCTCAGAAATATAGACAGATACTGAAAGGGCCGAAACGTTGTGATAAATATGGCGACAAAAATGAGGACAATAGTCCGAATAATGTAAATAATGAACATTTATTTGGTTATAAATTTGCGGAAATTTGATCAAGTGATATGGGGAAAAATTGTATGGGAAATGGCACGTTTTGGCCGGGACATAATGATTCTGTTGAAACAATTGCCTTGTCTTGTTTTTATAGCACACTTTCGACCAGTCTACTTTCCGATCTTTTTTCTGGTTGAATTTCTGCAGAACGTAATATTGATATTATATTGTTCTTTTTGAATCTGTAAATGTAATTGTTTGCCAATATTGGATTGTTTTTTTTCATCGTTTCACGCCAAGAAAGGCGATAAAGCAACTAAGATGCAGGTGATTAAGGAAGTTCAATTAAATGAGAAGACTTTAGCGAGGAAAAGGGACAGGATGCATAGAGACAAGAGAAGGCGATTGGCGCTGCTTTCAATTTTTGAAGATTGTAGGCAGCAGGGAAGCAATTAATCGGAAGAGAGTTCCACTGGCGGGCAGTGCGAGAAAAGGAACTATTAGTATAGAACTGACAGTTGTACAGCTTTGTGCAAATTAATTCTACAGGAAGATGTGGAGGGCTATGATCACATACACCATTATGCAAATTAATTGAAACAAAACGAATAATTCCGTTATTATTTACTTTTCTTTCGTATTTTTCTAATGAAACATGACCCAGTGCACATGTAAGTACATAATATGTCCATTCCACGAAGTCGTTTTTTGAAGGTTGACCATAGATTCTCGATTGGTTTTAAATCAGGAGACTTTCCGGGTCAGTCTATAGTACTTTGATTTGCTCAATGGTAATGCTTGACAGTGTGTTCGTGCAGCGTTACAAATTTTCGTGTGCTTCCTTGGAGTAACGTCCATCACAGACAATGGCCGTAGGACAACTAATCGACAGTCGGGATAATAGTGACTGGGCGTGATAAAAATCTGATGCCATCACGGATGACGCAATATTTTTCAAGGCCAAACAAATTTCATCACACACAATTAAAATAGTTTCATATTGTTGCACACCACTGAAAATGACCTAATCCGAGAAAAAAAAAAAAAAAAAAAAAAGAAATCGATTACACCCTGTCACTCCAGTGGGTCTAAAACTGATCATATGGTGAAATAAAGGAAAATAAAGCGGTTGTTTCAATTAATATGTACAAGGATGTATGTAGCTAGTTCACCAGTAAAACAGTGGGACCTAGTTGCCAATCTAGTAGCAGACGAGTCAATGAACAGAAGAGTTGATCAGAACAACTGGCTTGGATATATTTGTGGAAAAGACATAGGGAAGCCACTTCACGTCTTTGGGAAAGTGATTGAAGTCGAGATGCCAGAACATGACTGATAACATCATAAGACCTTATTTGAATATTGTCAGGAATCTCAAGCTTCACTAGATCAAATATGGCATCCATATTCAATGCACGGACGAATCGTAGATTTATGAATGCGCAAGATGGATTCTGACGAGATGAACTGTTTGGCACGTCACAGAGAATCAGCTTCCCTAACAACAGACCAAGCAATTGATTCAATAGATTTACTTCACTTCATTTCGGTGGAAATCATGTGTCCAAGAGCGCACCAAATCTTGCTCTCTTGCAGTTTAGCATCAGCCATTTATTAGGTTGGTGCAAAAATAATAACGTAATAATGTCGTTTTTTGATGCTAAAATATACGTTAAAAAACGACATTATTACGTCATTATTTTTGAACCAACCTAATAGATGGCAGGTGGAATATTATTTTGAATCGATTTTACACGGATATCTATCGTTACTCAAGATGTACTTAGATAAAATAAAACTCATCAAGATCCCAGCAACACTATATGCCGACAAAACATTATATATCCAAAATCTGCAGAATTAAATTTAAACGTCAGCTAATTAAGCTGGAGATGAAAGCCGAAAGATAGAAGCTGGTTGGATTTAAAATTCAAATGAGCCACACCGTTAGCAACACTCATTGAAAAATTTCAAATTTTAGGAGACGTCAATTATGTTTCGTTCATTGAATAATGTAATTATTTAATTTGACCAATTAGCATGAAGTATTAAACTGAAATCATTTTGTGACAGCAGTTTTATTACATTTAATTGAGTATTCGTCTGGTTCGTCGAGAAAAACAGGGAGGGCGTGAAAAGTAAATGAAAGAAAAGCAAAAAAAAAATATGGTGTCACTTTGAATGACATCTTGGTTTATCTGCGATGAAGTGTTTTCATTATTTCAGTCAGTTTTTTTTCCAACAGGGAATTACTTTTGTTTGCATTTTATCAGTGTTTGTGTCCAAGCTGTTCCTAGAACGTCAGATTTAATTAGCACAGACGATGGTATATAAGTGTAACACTGCGATTTGTACACCCACATAGAAGAGGAAGGTTGAATTTTATCTTGCTCTTAAGTGTTTTTGCTTTGTGGTCGGTGCTTAAGATCTATCATGCCGGCATCAACTTGACCAACTCAAACCAACTAAGCAAACGAATCCCTGAATAAAACTTCTAAATATAGTAGAAACAGGTTTCGATTTATCAATTCTCGCCATGGTTTTTATTTTCAGCTATTGTTTCCTTGTGAACGTGCGTCGAAATTTTCCCAGTTTTTGGTGTACACTGACAAAAACAAGAATGGGGACACAACGTGAAGTAGTCATTGGTCGGTCGGTGGAAAACTAGGAGAGGGAGCCCCATTTTATGCTGGCATAAGACCTTTCGCCCGTCATGAGTCCCGTAATCAATTATCTGACGGATTCCATTCTTCTTTAGGTTTTTTTTTTTTAACTTTAGTTTTTTTTTTAGTTTTAATGCTCTTAAGTTGGTTCCTAGTTAAAGGCAAAAGAGACAAGTCGACCTTGTTATTTATCTAACTAAAGAATAGATAGACTCATACTTTTCTCAAAAGAATTTTTGCGACAATGAACGTAACAAATTCGGACAGAATTCGAAGTCTTCCTGACAATTTCTCTTTCCAAATTGCTTATCATTATACTACCCATCTAATAATCTTGTAGATGTATTTTAATATTATAGTATTATAGCGTTATGCTTTGTCGAAAGGAGCTTCGAAACTTCTCGGCCGGGCAAGAAGCCCCAACTCTTAGTAGTTGTTCTTGATTGTTGTTGCAGTAAGCACAGAGTATGTTTTCAATTCCTATCTCAGCGTGAAAATGGTCACTTTAATCGTTTTATTACATTTGGAATAGAAACGAGAATGTTAAAATATAGCGCATACCACATAACATTACGTCTTTCATTTATACTCCGAAAAATCCACAGCCCTACGACGAAACGGTCCCAAATTAAATAATGGTGTTCTATATTTGCTCAGATTTGGGGAAATGGGACGGATCAGATATATTCTACTGACACCTAGGTACTCTTTCTTTCATGTGCCGTGAACCTTGAGGGCGTTGGTGATCATGGCTCCCCAGAATTTCCTGTAATTTGTAGCTCATAATATCTTTTGTTTTTTTGACATCTCTCCCAATCTCTGCTCCGACATCCACTCAGATTCGCCTGGTTGGTTATACATTGTTTTCCACTGTCTCTCCTACATTAAATTTGTCCTGTATCAAAATTTCCAACCTTCCATCCCCATTTTGTACTCCAGGACTTTTCAATTGCTTCTTCTTGACACAATAGTCTAAAATATATCGGTTGACATTAGCCTACAATGCCACAGATTCGCATACCTTCGGGTTTGGGGCGAAATAGGTTAGAAGAAGCGCTTGTGGAATCTTTTCTAAATCTTATAACCGTGGAGTCGGAACAAGCGGGGATTTGGAAATTCTTAAGAGGGTTAGGATTAGTATAGAATTAAATTTATATGAGTCATGGAATAATATGTACATATATTAACATTATTTGAGTAAAGGAATAGTATGTACATATATTAATAAGAGCTAAAATAATTTATAAAAACTTCCGGAAATAAAAATAAAATAACAGTAGATAGAATCGGTTCACATCTCTCCTCTGTCTTTTGAACAGGAGTAGAGGGTTGTCCCGTGTCTGTTAGGATTGCTTTTCCGGTCTCTTCTAAGGTTTACATCAACTTCTAATATCTTCGGCTGAACATTGAAAATGTATTTATTAATTATATTCTTTCTCTTCTCAATGGGCGTAGTTAGGTTCGCTTATCGTCCGGTTCATGCACTTTTCCGATTTTTGCCTTGTTACATGTTTAGAATTAGGTTTCCGGTTCTTTCATTCTCTTTCACTTCCAGTAGCCACTTGCGTCTTAGTAGCGTTATCGCTTTGCTTGGGGTGAATTGATAAGAAAAAAAAATCTTTTCGGTGTGTGTTTCATTTCACCAACAATCGTTTGTTATTGTTTTTAGCTGCATTCAAGTTGGAATAAAAAAAGCGAGGTGTATTCTTGCTATTTTGCGTTTCTTTTCGCGTTTACTGTGTTCATCCTTTTAATCGTTCCAATTCCTGATTATATTCCATTTTCCATTTCTGCCAGGGCTTGTTTTTTAACAGCTCCCACTATGTTTTCGCAACTATATCTTATAGATTATTTTTTTCTAAGTAACAATGAAAGACGGCACTCTATTCGACTCTTGTTCTGATTACAATGAATTATCATTTGAATTAAGTTTTAGAATCTCTAGCAAACCAGTTTCGTAATTATAAACGATAATTTCCTGCGAGCTGATTTTTTTTTACAGGAAACTTCCCTAAAATTAAATAAACGAAGGTTTGGACAAAGAATGGGATTTAGTTAAGAATTTATAACAGGTTTTGTTATTGAGATTATGACAAATAGGAGGCAGTGTGAACCATTTTTGCGGAGAGAGGGTAATCTTTTTGGATTTTACCAGTATTTGTTGATTCTATTGGCAGTGGCGTAGATAGGGGGAGCGAGGGGGCGGACCGCCCGGGGTGCCAGCACAGGAGGGGGTGACATTATGTCACCCCCAACAAAATTTTTCAACCAGGCTAAGGTGTCAAAAAAAGTCTGAAAACAGTGGTTGAGACACAGGGTTTCGCAGGCTGGCATATGACCCCCCAAAAATAATTTATGAACCCCAGTTTTGTCCCCCCCTGTCAGAAATTTTCTAATAAATTGTCGGGAAATTTGTGAGTAGGAAAAATAGCAATGTTTTCAGCTTTTGATTTGAACTGATTATTTTGTGGTATTGGATTTTGTCTTGGATCATACATGCAAACAGTAACGTACCGGTCAGTAGAGTAAAGTAGAGGTAGAGCATGTATGAAAATTTAGCTGCAGCTAACCATTCAGCATAGGGTGAATCGGGGTCATTGGGGTGACATTTGAGCGGACCACCCCGGTGACGTTTACTCTAGCTAAGCCACTGTCTATTGGTACATAAAATATTATACTATTTATTGTATAATTAAATCTGAAAGTACACAAATCAATATTTTATAAATTTTTTAATAAATTTTTCTTTAAAAGGTAAGATTAAATATTATAAGTCGAACTCATCAGATATATTGCTCACATAAATATAAGATTCTGCATAATTAACACACACACACACACACACACACACACACACACACACACACACACACACACACACACACACACACACATATATATATATATATATATATATATATAAGTAATATAGTTTTAAGATGTGCTATATGTAAGTTCTCAATATCAGAGATAAAGCGTGTGTAAAAATTTACTTTGCTTGGAGAAAAAATAGCTATGATTACCTTCCCGGACAAAAATAAATTATTAAATAAAAGTTCTGAGGTCATCTTTAAATACATACATGAAAACAAATTTTTGCTACGTTACTTAAAAATGGAAATTTAAAAAAAAAATAACTTAAATAAATAAATAAACAAACGGACAATAAAATAAATAAAATAAATTAACCCAAACAAATTGCCAAATGACACCCATTAGAATAGATGAAATAGAATAAATAAAAAAAAATAAAAAAAAATATGCTATATAAACAAATTTTTACTACGTTAATAAAAAAACCGGCTAAAATAAAAAAAATAAAAATATAAGGTAAGAAATAATAATAAAAAATAAAAATAAATAATGACAAAAAAATAATTTAACCCAAATAAATAAATAAACAAATAAACGACTTCCGGTAAAATAACCTCCAAAATAGACTACCCACAATGCACCACTGACCCGTATAGATAAATATCTGACAAAATAACAGCACTCGTGGCCTGACGCTTGCGTCTAGCATGAAACAGACTGTCGCCTCTAAGTGTTGACTTCAATGTTCACTTTTATATATATATATATATATATATATATATATATAAAATATATTATATATATGTAAATATATATTATATGTGCCGTGCTCATTGGAAAGCGCTCAATATCATATTTAATTGGATTGATGGGAGTTTGTGGCCTTGGGTCTCACGATTTTGCGATCGTCAGACAAACTAAATCGCTACATTCAAGAAAGTTATTGGCTAAACATCCCATCATCGAAAGTCAACAATCAAATGGGTATGTATGTACACAACAGCACATATACATATATATGTTAAGTCCCATACCGTTCATATATGGTTATGTTTTTGTGAACTCCGCTGGGCGAGCGCGTGTGTATGTGTGTCTGCGTACATCAATGGGTGTACTACGGGCGTGTATGTATGCTTGCGTAACAATTTTTCCTCCCACTTCCATAAAAATGCAAAAACATGCAATCCTACATGAACCCAAAATTATAAAAAAAATATAATCAGTTTGTCTGCCGATCGCAAAAGTGTGAAACGCAAGGTCACAAACTCACATCAATCCAACTATATATATATATATATATATATATATATATATATATATATATATATATAGTCATCACAACTGTTTCGCTGTATCACAGCTCCTCAGTGTGGCTAGACGTCCGATTACTTCGAAACCAAACTGATTTGACATCAATCCGATAACTTACCTCAAGGCCATCTCGTTACTCAGCAGAAAGGAAGGGATTATTTTTAACGTTTTTCTCTATACGAAATACACCAGCTGTTCGGAGAATTCAATTCAATTTACTTGAAGAATAAAGCTTAATAGCAGTAGGAGCCACTGTTTTATACAGGGTGTTTCAAAAAATTTGATATCATTTCGCCATCTAATAACTTTGTTAGATCTCCTTCAAATGACTTCAAATTTTAATGGGATCTTTATGTTTAATGTTTGTTTTATGTTTTTATGTTTTTGTGTTTTTCTTATTTGTATTTTTATGTTCTTTAATCTTTTTCTTTACAGGTATAAAAATTCCGTGTCTCAGGCGGTGCGCATATTGAACATTTGTGAAATCGTTCCCATAATCCACATGCTTTTGAATTTCTCATTCAGATTTGGAAGAATAAATCTTATGATCTTCAACATTAATACTTTTTAATTTCCTTTGCCTTAATCATGTACTTTCTGTGATATTTACATCTGAAAGGATATCAAATTTTTTGAAACACCCTGTATATATATATATATATATATATATATATATATATATATATATGTGTGAAAAGTGTATATAAATATAAATAAATATATATATGTATAATTATTTATATATTATATGCACGGTACTTATTAGAAAGCGTTCAATATCAGAGATAGAGCTAACATATTTGGTTGGATAGATGTGAGTTTGTGACCCTGGGTTTCACGCTTTAGCGATCGTCAGACAAACTGATTAATGTTTTAAAAAATTTGGGTTTATGTAGATTGCGTGTATTGGTGTTATTGTGGAAGTGGTGGGGGAAATTTCGTCGTTTTGTCATTCATCGTACTAACGCAAACATCGATGTATGCAGACACATATGCATACTTGGTCGTCCGTCGGGACTCATACATATATAAACATATGTGGGCAGTTTCGGCTATGACACATGTATGTATACGGGTGTCTATACATACGCATTTGTATGTTGAAATGTTGAAATTTAAACATTGGAAGTGTGGCGGAAATGTCTCATTAATGTCTCGTGAATGTATCCATGTCATTATATGAAAATATTTATTTATTTATTTTTTTTTTTCGCTGAAAAATATTTCCTCGCATGTATGTATATATATATATATATATATATATATATATATATATATATATATTGATGAATGTTTCAATGGTAACTGCTCCGAGGAGCTGCTTTCGCTGGTTCCCAAACGTCATGGATTTAAGCTTTAAGCGTTCAACTAGGCTGGCATTTCGCTCTCACCCTTTCACTGCTGAAACTGTTAAATGTAGCCGTCTCTTCTACTCCAATAGCTTCATGTCTCGCACTTCTCGCCTGTGGAACTCCCTCCCCATTTCTTGTTTTCCTGATAGCTATAATCTCCAACTATTAAAATGTAATGTCAATCAACGTCTCCAGATGCCTTGATCTATCCCCTATCCTTCTCTTCATCCTTTCCTATATCACTCCTATTTGCTCTCGCTCCAACTCTCTGTAACCCCGTGTGCGTGCTAAGTGGCTTCCAGCCTTGCTTAGTGAGAAACAATTAAAAAGAAAAAAATTACTAGTGAGTTATAAACATTAAGTAATTTCATACCTAAAACTATGCTAAATTAGCGATGGTAACATTGCAAGTATAGATACTAAACATAAGATTGGTTTTAACAAAAAACAATGTCAAAAGAAAATGTACGGAAATTAACGATATTAACTCCAGAAAAGACAAAAAGGAAAGACAAGAGAAATAGACAAGTATTCAAAATTCCTCCGATTCGTCAGGAGGGAAAAGTCAGGAAGACTTGACATAGTAAGATGTCGACAGGAAATAAACCAATGAAATTCAGTTTAAGATGGAAAAGAGAAAGGCAATGTAAACAGAGTAGTAACTTCCAAATTGACTCAGATTCATAAGAAGTGGAAAGTTAAGATAAATAACAGAAAGAAGTTGATACGGACTCCATCAATGAAATTCCGTGGCATCACAGAATTCAAATTTAAAAGGTAACACAGCGTGAATGGTTAGATTATAGAAACAAGTTAGATTTACAGTTCTATGGCATTTGTATATGAAGTCATATCTTCAAACAAAATTATTCACAGAATGCAAAAGAGGACACTTTAAGAATCAATACAATACGTAGCAAAACCAACTTTACAATATAAATTAGAATACCAAATAAATTTTAAACTGTTATATTATTATATCAATTATAAAGCGTTATTACAAAATATATAAAAAATAATTAAAATAAAATAACGAATGAATAATAAAATAAAATTAAAATAATATAATTTTTTTTTAAGCATTTCACCCCAAGCAAGGCAGGAAGCCACTAGGACGCAAGGGAGCCAACTTTCCTTGAAGTGGACGAGGCAATTAACTCAATGTATTTGTTCCATCTCAGGTCAGCAGTCAACGTGAGACCGAGAAGCCGCAGAGAGTTGCTCTCGAGAAGTTGAGCGTCAGACATTCTAATGAAGGGAAGGGAAGTATCTCTGTGGTGATTAATAGAGAGCAGTTTTAACCAAAAAAACCCAAAAAAAACAACAACAACAAAAAAAAAACAAAGAAAAAATGTAAATGGGTTTCTGCTAGAGCGAAACTATACTCACACAGGGCAGCAAGTGGTTGTCTGCCTTCATCCTTATGATGGTGACTGAATATACGGCTTAACTTATGTCGAAGCGTCGACGTGGGTGGGGGGAATCAACGGCCAATCCTCCACCCTCACCAAGTACTGGGCTTGGGAGATATGCTTTCAATAAGATTCGGACCGGGAGATAGATGCGGCTAGAACAATTCCAAGTTCAGACAATATATCAAGCAAAAAGATACTGTCACAACATCATTAGAATACTGACGAGACACCTTCGCATCTAGCCAATAAAATGAAATTAAAAATAAAAGTAAAAATAAGAATAAAATTACGATTAAAATTAAATTTAAAGTAAAATAAAATGAAATATATAATTCGAGAGTATTTTTTCTACTAGTGAGTTATAAATATAAACTACTTTAGTGCGTAAACCAAAGCTAAATTAACAATGATAACAATGTAATGTTTATAAAGATAAATATAAAAAGATTGGATCTCATGTTAAAAATATTTTTAGCAAGATTCTAAGGTTAATTCCTTTATGTGTTCACAAGTTATATCGCCGTTTCGTATCTTTGATTCAACAAATATCACTATTTCATAATTTAATTATTTCCATGTTCCCCTTTAGACAGAGAAAACATGGTTCATTTAAAGACCTTGAGATTCGAGCTAGTTTTAGAATTTTCTATTTAATTTTGGGTGATTTAATTTCGTCTTTCAATTTCCAATAATATTTAGAAAGAGAAGTCATATTTAATTTCCCTGCGTTATTAAAGGATGACAGATGGTTATAAAAAAGTTTTTTTTTTTAAATTCATTCATTGTACTTCTAATGTAAAAACGATCGGAAATCCTTGGATTTTCAACTAACATAATAGAACACCTATATACTTGGGATTTTGTTAAACACTTGTTGGAAAACGGGCATTGGTTGTGATTTTTCAATTACATTGGTTATTTATAGGAGACATATTAAGATCAGCATTAGTATTACCGTTATTATTGTTATATGATTTCAACATTTTAGTGTTGTGTGATTTAATTATTTTCTCTAAATTATTAGTACAACTATAACTAAGTTTTAGAATGTTTCGATTGAAAATTTTCCTCAAACAACTTTTTTAGGAAAATGTTCATCAATTAATTTTAAAAATGTATGTCCTAGTTTAGTATGAACTATTTGATTATACGTGGAGTATAGCATATGATCTTCCTGTTTCTGTTTTTTTTTATATATATATATATATATATATATATATATATAGAGAGAGAGAGAGATAGATAGATTTATATATATATATATATATATATATATATATGTGTGTGTGTATATATATATATATATATATATATATATATATATATATATATATATATATATTGTAAATATTTGTAAATATTTTATAAAAAACCTGGGATAAATTAACGACGCAAACAATGAAATGTTTATAAAGATAATAAACATAAGAAATTTTGCAAGATTGTAAAGTTAATCCTTATCGTTGTTTCGTATCTTTGATTCAACAAAATGTCACTATTTGAGAAGTTATTTCCATTTTCTCCTGTAGACAGAGGAAACGTGGTTCATTTAATGTCCTAGAGGTTCTAGCTAGTTTTAGAATTTTCCCTTTAATTTTAGGTGTTTTATTTTCGTCTGCCAATTCCCAAAAATATTTAGAAAGTGAAGTCATATTTAGTTTATCTGTTTTATTAAAGGATGAGAGATGGTTATAGAAATGTTTTTTTTTTAAAATTCACTCATTGTACTTCCAACGTAAATTTGTTCGGAAATCCTGGGATTTTCAACTGATGCAATTGAAAACATATACCCAAGGGATTTTGTTAAACACTTGTTAAATAAAGGGCATTGGTTGGGATTTCTACAATTACAGGGGTTATTTATAGGAGACAACTTAAGATCAGTATTAGTATTACGGTTATTATTGTTATATAAATTCAATATTTTATTGTTGTGTGATTTAATTATTTTCTCTAAATTATTAGTACAACTATAACTAAGTTTTAGAATGTTTCGACTGAAAATTTTCCTCAAAGAACTCTTTTTATGAAAATATCAATTAATTTTTAAAATTTATGTCCTAGTTTAGTGTGAGTGTGTGTAAAAGAGAATGAGATGGAAATAGAGAAAAAGAATGAGTGATGGAATGAGATAGAGTAAGAGGGAGTAAAATAGAATGTGAGGGTAAAAGAGAATGAGAGAGAGAGAGAAAAATATATTGAGATAGAGAGAGTAAAAGAGAATGAGAGAGTAAAAGAATATATGTCCTAATTTAGTGTGTGAGAGTGTAAAAAAGAATGAATGAGATGGAGAGAGAGAGAAAAAAAAATGAGTGTCAAAATAAGATAGAGAAAGAGGGAGTAAAAGAGAATGAGAGAGTAAAAGAGAATGAGAGAGAGACAGTAAAAGAGAATGAGAGAGTTAAAAAGAATAGGATAGACAGAGAAAAAGATATTGAGATAGAAAGAGTAAACGAGAATGAGTTACAGAGAGAGAGAGTAAAAGAGAATGAATGAGTAAAAGAGAATGAGAGAGAAAAAGAGAATTAGAGAGAGTAAAAGATATCGAGATAGAAAGAGAAAAAGAGAATGAGAGAGTTAAAGAGAATAAGAGAGTTAGAGAAAATATATTGAGATAGAGAGAGTAAAAGAGAATAAGTTACAGAGAGAGAGATAGAGAGAGAGAGAGAGTAAAAGAGAATGAGAGAGTAAAAGAGAATGAGAGAGTAAAAGAGAATTAGAGAGAGAAAAATATATTGAGATAGAAAGAGAAAAAGAGAATGAGAGAGAGAAAAATATACTGAGATAGAGAGGGTAAAAGAGAATGAGAGAGTAAAAGAGAATGAGAGAGAAAAAGAGAATTAGAGAGAGAAAAGATATTGAGATAGAGAGAGTAAAAGAGAATGAGAGAGTTAAAGAGAATAAGAGAGATAGAGAAAAAGATATTGAGATAGAAAGAGTAAACAAGAATGAGTTACAGAGAGAGAGAGAGAGAGAGAGATAGAGAGAGAGAGAGAGAGAGAGAGGCAGACAGACAGACTGAGTGAAAGTAGATAAATATAAATAAAAATAAATATATACACAGACGGAAAGAAAAAAGGTATGAAACGAATATAATATACAAAACGGCAAAATATGTCGGCTTCCTTAAATCACGAGAAAATTGACAGAAATTCAGCTAATTGGCGGGAAGTATTGTTGTTCGAAGTCATGTAAAAATATAGGATTTCAGATACTGATTTTTCAAAGGACAAAGACCTAACCCCTGGGTCAAAACCACATTTTCCCCCCATCCTATTTGTACTAGACTAAGTGAAACCAAACAAATATCAACAACGAAGAAATGTACAATGCAGATGAAAGTATTTTTATTTCTCAAGTACAAACTACAATTATTCGCTTGGGGTAATTGCGTGTGTCTTGGAGCAGTCAATAGATAGAAACAGTTAACCGCTGCAGACATATGCCATCACCAAATCAGTTGCGACAAAAGAGAAAGAGAAACTCCGACCTTCAGCTCGCCTCCCTCCTATTTCAGCCAAACAGTGATGAGCTCCCACGGGAAAGCGCAGGAATTCATGGTGGATAAGATGTGCTGCAACATTAGATATATACTGTATTTAGAGGGGTGGGGAACAGAGGTCCGGTTCAGTTGCCTCATCGCCTGACCGCTCGGCCCTCTGGCTGGCCGGCTGGCTGGCAGCTTGACACCGCAACTCAAAAGTGAATCGATACATTGATTCCTTTAGCGTTTATTTGCCAAGTGGTTCGGAATTTGATCAATTGATGTCTTGCCTTGGCTGAGGTCTGTTTCATCGTGAGAGCTCGCTAGTGTGTTCGATACCTCACATCCGGGTATTTTCTATCACAGCCTACGCCTCGTATACGTCCCCCTTCGGCATGATTTTGGGGGTATGCTCTGAAACGCTTTCAAATCTACTGTTTATTCGCTGTGTTGTTTTCCCTTTTGTTTTGTCAAAATATCCCTACGGACGTTTATATATATATATATATATATATATATATATATATATATATATAGACAGCCTGAAATATTGCTTATAAATTTATTTATCGCTGTATATTGATTTTTTATCTATTTATCAATCTATGTGTGCCCTAATATCCTGTCTCCCTGTCTCTTACACACACATCACACATGCACACACGCACACACATATAGATATATATTCTCTCTTTCTCTTACACACACACACACATATATAGATACATATCCTCTCTTTCTCTTACACATACACACACACACACAAAGATATATATTTTCTCTTTCTCTTACACACACACACACACACACATATATATATATTCTCTCTTTCTCTTACACACACACATATATAGATATATATTCTCTCTTTCTCTTACACACACGCACACGCACATATATATAGATATATATTCTCTCTTTCTCTTACACACACGCACACGCACATATATATAGATATATATTCTCTCTTCTCTTACACACACACACACACACACACACACACACACACACACACACACACATATATATATATATATATATATATATATATATATATATATATATATATGAGAGAGAGAGTTTGTCTGAGGACAGCAAAAACGTAAAAAATACATACATACAACTAAGAATGTTAGATTTATCACTGATATCGAGCGCTTTCAATAAGTATCGCACATATATAATATATAAATCATATATATATATATATATATATATATATAAATCATATAAATATATATATATATATATGCAAATCATACATATATATATTTATATATATATTTTTATACATATATCAATACATACATATATATGTATAATACGTATTTATATCTGTATAAAATGTATATATATACATATAAATATATATATATATATGTATGATTTATATATATATATATATATATATATATATATATATATATATATATATATATATATATATATATATTGCGTTATTTTTTTTTTTTCCTTTTTTTCTTTTTTTCTTTGGTCACGTGGTCATGGTTTTGGGTTTGTAGACTATATATTCCGTACCTACGTTATCTCTTTAGCCAGTGTTCCCTGACGATCAGCGTAGATGAAACCTTGGTAGGTTTATCTGGCTCTTTAGGTTTAATTAGATTTACTCTACTTAGCGTATTGAGCAATTTACTTAGTTATTTTACTTACTCGAATCGTTTTTTTTTTTTTTACTTTGGACTCTGAACTTGGATGCTAGACGATTGTCTTCGGCTGACGTACATGTTCTCTGTTCTTTCTTTTTTGGTACCTTTTATTCCCTTGGGTATTGGTCTGTTTATTTACATATCAAAGTACCCAGAGTTTTCCGGACGAGTATAATTTCTTATATTTATAAGGTTATAATATATATATATATATATATATATATATATTTCACCAATTTCATGCCAGTAAATATATATATATATATATATATATATATATATATATATATATATATATATATATATATATATATATATATTTCTGAGATGAGGTTTTATGTACAGTATTTACATTAGTCGGACTATTGTCCTCATCTTTGTCGCCATATTTGTCACAACGTTTCGGCCGTTGTACGCTCCGGCCTTCTTCAGCACATATGCTAGGCCACAAAAATCTCCTGAGCCGACCAAGCATAGAAATAAATACAGTATGGGAACCAGTAATAAGAAGTTCCAGAGAAACGCAATGATAACAAAGTTGCAATATGAACTCTGGTAAAGACATGCAATGATAACAGCAAAAAATTGCAATATGAGCACTGGTAAAAATGATGCTTTGGTTTATAATACTCAGAAGTTCATACTCCTCAAGGACACATGGCACAGTGGATAAAGGCGTTGGTTAGATCCAGTGACAAACCCAAAGAAGGTGAGTTCAATTCCTGGTTAAGGCAGTGGAGAACTTTCAGAGGGAAAATTAGCAGGAGATAATTGATAACTGACATCCATCAAACATGGCACGTGGTACTAGAACGGTCTACCCCAGTGATCGAAATAAAGGGTTCAGTTCGAAATTCCAACCACCTGAAGAAGGCCGGAGCGTACAACGGCCGAAACGTTGTGACAAATATGGCGACAAAGATGAGGACAATAGTCCGACTAATGTAAATACTATATATATATATATATATATATATATATATATATATATATATATATATATATATTTGAGCGAACACAGATGAAATATGAATCGGAATCCGAAAAAGAATGATAGGATAAAGAACAAATAGGAAATGATTATGAATTTAATATGTTTCACTTTTATTTTTTCATTGGTTAGTCAGGTTTCACGTGCATTTGACTCGTTAAGCAACGTTAGTATAATTTATTGTGTTCCGAACTCAAGGAGAGACGACGTGTTCTTCGAAGCTTCAAAAAATTAACGGATTTCAACTCCAACCTAAAAAAACTCAAATATGTTATTAGGGATTAACTAAGAATATTACTGCGTCTAAGACAATTGTTGTTATAATAAGGAAGAAAAAATAATGACATACCACTTGAACAGCCGGCATTTATCAAATAAAATTCTTGCAACTCTTGGACTTTGTATTAGCTGAACAATAGTAAAAAAAAAAATACTTCAGCGGTGTTAAACCCAGAAGAATCTGCAATGTTATTGATTCTGACCTGGCATCCAACTTTTACTTTCGCTCTGCCTTTTCTATAAATACCTTCATGCTATATTTTTTTATAAGCTTTGCTTTATGGTACTTAGACTATATGAATGTAAGCGCAGTACTACACTGGCGGCGAGGTCTCATCAGTTGGATTTGCTAGATGTAACCGTAATTTCTTTGCTAACTGTTTCTTTTCTTGCACTTCCAATATTTGAAAGTCTCTTCCGACTCCATGCTTTCTAGCCATCTTTGATTTAAAAAAAAATTAAATGTAATGTCTCCTTGATTCCTCTTCTTTTATTGTTCTCTCTCCTTAATAATGTTTTTCTTTTTCTTATACTTTCACACTCAGTAACCTCTTGTTTCTTAGTGGATTTATCGCCTTGCTTGCTGTGAAATGATTAAAAACAAATGTTTAAAACTGAGCCTGAAAATTACTCTTATTCAAATACCTGTAATTCCATTATAACGTTTGAAGCAAAAGACAGACTTATATCGTATTAGTAATAATAGTACTTATAAGAAGAAAATATCAGGCATTTTATGACTTCTAATCTCAAATGATTTCCCACATGAAACGATAAAACAACCAGAAACGTAAAAAGACTATATGAACATCACAGGGATATGCTGCATAACAACACTTTAAACGCACTGGTAGTTCACCGTAATGCATCTGATCACAATTTCGACTTATTAAATGGCAATCTGATAAGGAGAGAAAAGGATTCACTAAGAAGAAAATGTATCGAGAGTGCTTTAATCTCTCAATTTTCGACAATAATCTGAAATAAATATCAACGATTATATCTATCTATCTATCTATCTATCTATCTATCTATCTATCTAAATAAATATATATATATATATATATATATATATATATATATATATAGGTAAATACACTCGTTTCAGAAAACCTTCGGTTTCTTGATTTGCTAATGGTCAAATCAATTTCGAAGGATAAAAAGGTTTTAAAAAACGGAAGAGCTAGGAACATGAACGTCTGTCGCAAAGAATCGTACAGCATACAGGTCCAAAGCCCAAAGCAAAAAAATTCCGATACGAGTCATCAACTAACGAAAAAAAGTGCTCAATAAAAAAAGTAGACCAGACCTAGGTTTGACTATATATATATATATATATATATATATATATATATATATATATATATTGTGTATTTAGGCAAGATTTTTTTCATTGATGCATGTTTCATTAAATAATATAGACAAGTGTTGTCTATTTATTTTATGTAAATTCTTTTCATACCGTCTGATAGGCTTAATAGCATTATCATTAAAAGAAAAAAAAAGAAAATCACAATATTGATACATACTTTCATGGTAAAGACTTTCGCTAGCTACCATTTTAAATGTGCCAAGAATTTAATTTTTTTTTATTAAGAAAATTCCCCAAAGACCATAAGTAAGTGCAATATGAAGAATCCATATCTCTGTTGTACGGAGAACAAGTGCAAACTTACCAGTTAAATGTGAACAACACTGTGTGGTGTAAGAGAGGTGTGGCGTAACCTTGTCTAGAGAGTAACGGTCGATAGTCGCTACCGAAGCCAACGCAACTGACGGTTGCGAGGTCTGGGAGGTTTTTGTCCTTGGCCCGGGTATACGTGCTCGGGTTCCTTACGTTAAACCCGACCTTGTATTGCATCCCGTGGAAAGACAAGGGTAAATATACTTACCAGCCAAATTTGGGCACCAAGATGTAGTGCGATGGTTGGGTAAGCTTGTCAAGTTAGAACAATTACGACTGGGTAGTGAGTTCGATCCTAACTGGGAGTTTCGCTTTTTCAGCTTTGTGCCACATCTTAGGTACGCTTAGAAAATCATTTATACTTACTGCTGTATGCTGGGTAGGGTTTATCATCTCTCACTTGCGTTTCTATTTTCGGGCAGAATGCAATTCATTTGTGGCTCCGTCTGCGGACAGAGACGCAAATGAAGAAAATAAATACAGCGTGGTGCCCGGTTCCGGGGAACAGCTGCCCAAAGCTACACCCCAACTCATTGCACTAGAGAGGGGGGGATCGGTAATCACTACTGAGACTAGCGCAAGCGACGGTTGCGGGGTTGGGCAGTTTTTATTCTTGGCCCGGTTATACGCGCTCGGGTTCCTTACGTTAAACCCGATCTTGTATTACATCCCGTCTTAGTGGAAAGCCAAGGGTAAATATACTTACCAGCCAAATTTGCGCACCACGACTGTGTAGTGGCTCTGTTTGATAAACGAGTCGCAGCTGATGAAAATAAATACTGCATGGTGCCCGGTCCCGGGGAACAGCTTCCCGAGGTTACATCTCAACCTATTGCACTAGAGACTCCGGTATCAGTAGTCGCTACTGAGACCAGGGCAACGGACGGTTGTGGGGGCAGGGCAATTTTTTGCCATGGTTCGGTTATAGGTGCTCGGGTTCATACCTCCATGTTAACCTCAACTTTCTGTCACATCCCGTTTCAGTGGGGAGACGGATAAATATTACTTTCTTCGGCATGGTGTAGTGGTTAACAATCTTGCTAGACTGACTAGTGAGTTCGATACTCACTCGGTGCCGCATACGTTGTGCCGTGTGTAGCGGATTATGCGTGTATTGGTTTTAAGCATTTCACTCCAAGCAAGGCAGGAGTACCACTAGCACACAAGGGGTAACAGAGAAGGGGGGCAAGAGTAAAGAGACGTGATTGAGTAAAGGATAAAAAGAAAAACGGCAAATTAGATCAGGGCATCAGAAGATGTCGATTGACATTAGATTTGAATATTGGAAGACTATAACCGTCAGGAAGCAAGTAAGAGGAAGCGAGTTCCACAGACGCGAAGTGCGAGACATGAAGCTGTTGCAGTAGAAGAGACGGCTACATTTAACCATTTTGACAGTGAAAGGGTTGGATTGAGATGCCGACCTAGTAACACGCTTAAATTCGTGCCGTTTGGGAACCAGCGAAAATAGCTCAGCGGAGCAGTTACTTGTAGAAAAGACAGAGGAAAGTGGTGGCACTTCTGTGAGGAAGTGACTGTAAACGAGATGTCAGAACAGAGCCAACTACATTGCATATCCGTCTCCGGATTTTTGTCGGGGATCTTGAAACGAACAGCGTCGTCTCCAGGCGATATATGACTTAAAGCGAACAAATAAGTGAATCTCCAGCAACGCTCTACAAACTTATATATATATATTTTTTCTTATTTCACTAGTATTTTACTTTTAAATTAGGAGAAGCGAATTACAAAGATTCTTTGGGAAATAACTTCACACAAATTATTTTGTGTATCTTTTCCACACACACACACACACACACACACACACACGCCCCCGCCCCCCATATATATATATATATATATATATATATATATATATATATATATATATATATAAGTAATATAGTTTTAAGGTGTGCTATATTTATTGGATAAAGTGCTCAATATCAGAGATAGAGCGTATGTCAATATAAATATAAAAGTGAAAATTGAAGTCAACAATCAGAGTCGACAGGCTGTTTAATGCTAGGCACAATCGTTAAGCAGCGAATGTTGGGTTTTTCCTCGACTATATATATATATATATATATATATATGGGTCAGTGAGTGCATTGTGGGTAATCTATTCTGGCAGTTATTTATGCGCGAGTGGCTTCTTTATTTCTTTCTTTCTTTATTTTTTGCGGTTAATTTATTTGTTTTTCATTTTCATTTTGTATTATTTATTCTTTTCTGTTTTTGATGTTTTATTAACGTAGTAAAAAAAAGAAAAACATTCGTGGGATTTGATTAGGTCGCTTATTTAATGGACTTGGGGGGTGGGAAGATAATTAAGGCTATTTATTCGTTCAATGTTTAGATTTTGCCGTAGTCTATTCTGTTATTTTGGCAGGAGACAGTTTTTAATCTATTTATTTGGATTTATTATTTTTACTTGTTTTTGCTTATTTATGCAACATTACAATTCACCACTGACCCACATATATAAATAGTTAAGGAAAAACTCAACATTCGCGGCCTGACGATTGCGTCTAATATGATACAGCCTGTCGCCTCTGAGTGTTGACTTCAATGTTCACTTATATATATATATATATATATATATATATATAATATATATTATAAAACTCATGTTGTTTGTGTGTGTGTGCGTGTGTTTCTGTGTTCGTTTATATATGGGATCGGATTTCCTATATTTTTCAACCGATTTCAACAAAACTTCACTGGGGGGGGGCAGGTAGTGTTTCTTATTGTCTTGCACACTTTTTTCTTTATTTTTACATTGAGAATGCTTTAAAAATTCTATTTACAAGACAATTGTTTATAATAAAATTCTATTCAATCGATAGACTCATAACGATTGAAAACAATGTTTTTGTTTGAGTTTGGGCTTGACCAATTCGTACCCCCCAAAAAAAAAAAATTAAGACATGCGTGTCCGTCAACCTTAAACAATAATTTTTCAGTCTTTATGATGGTCGATACTTGATCTATCTCTTACTGTTACATCCCCAGCAACACTGGGCTCTACTGTTAGTATATATATATATATATATATATATATATATATATATATATATATATATATATATAAATATAAAAAGTCCGTGTGTACTTTAAAAAATTTATAACTATTTGTATTTACGATAGAAATAATTTGTAAAAAAATGATTAGAAAGAAGTAAATCTATATTTTTTAAGTTTTTTATTGAAATTTTATTTATGTTTCCACATGTTCTCCATCATTAGCAATACAAAGAGTGATACGATTTTGCAGTTCAGGGAAAACATTTGCCAATTGATTTACAATAATACCTGAAATCACATTAATTATTTTAGCTATACTTCAAACTACATTAAACTTTATAACATTTTTTAGATTATTTCTATCGCAAATACAAATAAAGTTATACTTTTTTTAAAGTTCACGCGAACTTTATGGACACCCTTTATATACTGTCGGATTCTTGAATCCGATCCGCTATCTATTACCTTACCCTGGCTCCTATTTATCTATATATTACTCACCAGAATCTATCATACATCTATCTAGAAGTCTACCATTCGTTCATGCTTAGAATATTGCTGCCACACAAGGCTCCGTGCCCATGTTATTTCTTTTCAGCTCCTTGATAGAATCCAAAGAAGAACCAGAAATATTTTAATATTATTATCCTCATCTGGCATCTCGGCTTTCGTCGCTTTCCCACCGGTGTAAGGTGGCCTTGCTATATTTCTATAAATACTTTTATGGCAAATGTTCAGACGTGCCCTTCGCTTAGGTACCTAGAATTTTTGAATTTAAGCGCAGTACTCGACTGACATCGAGATCTCATCAATTTATATTTGTGCTAGCCAGGTGTAATCGTAAATTATATACTTACAGTCACTTTTCTTGCATTTCTCGCTCGTTGAACTCTCTCCCGGCTCCATCTTTTCTAGCTAACTTTAAACTTCAAAAATTTAAATGCAATGTCAATTGCTATCGACTGTTCTATTGATTACTCTTTTCCTTTCCCGCTCGTTAGTAATGTTTCTATTGCTAGTTCTTCCACTACCAGCAACCTCTTGAGCATTAGTGGCTTTAATGCCTTGGTTGGGGTGCAATCGATTACACAAGATATATATATATATATATATATATATATATATATATATATATATATATATATATAATAATAAAAAGAACAGTGAGATATATAATCCGGTGTTCTTATTGATTTTCTTTTTATTATTACAAAACAGTGATCAATGTAAATATATTGAGCATAAATATTAAAAATTAACTATTTTAAATTTTGTTTATTAGGTACACAGGAATTACCATGTTTCAAAAATCGAAGTTTCTGTTTTCGAATCTTGGTAATTCCTGAGTAGCGAAGAAAGCATATTTTAAATCACTAAATTTTATTTTTTATTCCCGGAGTTGTTTTTTCTGTTACCTTTTTGAATTTGTAGCTCTGATGAATTGGATCGTATTTACGATTTCAATGGAATAAATTATGACCATGGAATATTAGTGTTTAATCCTTTTTATTATTATTATTATTATTATTATATATATATATATGTATACTGAATAAATATATATATATATATATATATATATATATATATATATATATATATATATATATATTATACTACTTTTCTACCCGGAAAAAGAACCAGCAATTATGGTACTTAATACTATACTACACTATATATTTATGGAGAGTTGCTTATGGTCACACGAGAGTATGTGAAGAAAAATGTTGCTGAAAAGTTTAAAAGCTTTTGTTTGTATACTGAAATGTCGAAAGTGATAATCAGCTCAATAATCTGTCTCTCATGTTTCCTAATTTTCGTTGATGAAAAGGAAAATAATAAACAACGCTTTTGGAAGGCGAGAGGAAATAAAGCGTATAATATGGTTACCTAGCGTGTTTCTTTCGATTAAATTGAGCTGGTTAATGCCTCCGTTGTTTTCATTTAACGAATGACTCTAGACATCTCAAAGGAACCAGCACAAAATACAAAAAGAATCAATATTAATTTTATTTTATGAGATGTTTTCGGATAAGCAAAATAGCAAACAATACAATTTACATAAGTGTATATGAAGGATATATATAAGGAAAAAAAAACAAAATCTTTAATGTTACCTTCAAATATAACTCCATCTTAATTTGAAACCTAAACTTTAAGTAAGGAAGATTATCCATCTGAAAATACAAATTACATTCATGAATTAGATTCAAACTGATAAAGATGTTACCATAACAGTCATTTACAATATGAAAAGATTACTATCAGTAAACTGTTATATTTTAAAAAATTCTTTTAATGTGTTCTCTATGAATGTGTTAATAAATACAGTACTTAAGTTATATTAAATCCCTAAACTATTTGTAAAAGAGTTAAATATTTAAATTGCTAGCAAGCATCAAATTAATTTCTTCGTGTTTTTTTAACATTTAAATTACTATCAAACATTAAAATCTATTTTTTTTTGCATAAATTTCTAAAAATATACCACCCCACTTCTTCCTACGTAAAACCTAATTACAGATTTTTTCTCTTTACTTCCCCCTTCTTATTTCTTTTTCTTTTTCTCACTTCTCCCCTCCCATTTCAATATATCACTTCCGTTAACCGTTTAAATAGATCAAGGTCTGGTTCCTCCTCCCCCAATACTAAGTATGATTGAAAGAAATATTAAAATAAACCCTCTCTAAATTCGACCATGTCTCTCACACCACTCCTTGCTACCCTCTATTAAATTACTTAAACTTCATACTACCCGTCAAAATTGTGAATTTTCATTTCATCTTTCGTTTCATTTTTGGAAGTGTTATCTGATGATCCAGCGTCCTTTAAAAGGGCTCTGGTGAAATAAATTATTATAATGAAACCTTAAAGTGGTCTGTTTTTCTTTAAATTATTAGCTCTGGATATAGATTGAGCTCTCAGGATTTCATCCTTCTTGGGACTATCCATACGGATTACCAAGTCTTTCGTAACTTATATATATATATATATATATATATATATATATATATATATATATGTAATTATTTATTTAAAAGTAAGATTCAAACGCTACAAAAGAGCTCTCATGTTTCAAAACAAGACCCAAAAACTTCAATAAATTTATTTGTATTAAATTGAATTAAAGTCCCAAGCTCTGTTCCATCTTCAAGCGAAATATTTTTTAACAAAAATACTAAAGAACTTTGGATTATTTACCTAACGAGTTCTTTAATATTTTCTATATATTTTTACACACACACACACACACACACACACACACACACACACACACACACATATATATATATATATATATATATGAATATATATATATATATGCATATATATATGAATATATATATATATATATATATATATATATATGTATTAATATATATATATATATATATATATATATATATATATATATATATATATATATAAAACAGAAAGAAAGAACAATAAGATATATAATCCGTTGTTCTTATTGATATTTTTTAATTTTTACAAAACAGTGTTCAATATAAATTTGCAGAGCATAAATATTATAAAGTAACTGATTTAAAATATGTTTTTTCGCTACACAGTAATAACCATGTTTCAAAAAACTGAAGCTAAAAACTTCAAATTTAATTATATAATTAAATTAAAAGCATTAGTTCCGTTTCATCTTCAAGCGAATTCAAAGTCTGTTTAAACTTCGACTGTTTATTATGTTTACATCATGCTAAGATTATTGACACATAAACACGTTATGCGATGTCAAGAGAGAAGAACAACGACCGTCTAAAAGCGACCGCTCATGTCGACATCAGTGGACATTTAGCAAATACTTGCTGAAGTTTTAATCAGATTATTTCCAAAATTTTATACTTATAGTCTTATATTAAGTTGGGGTGAGCAAAAACTTACTAGTCCTCGGAAGGAAAATTCAACAAGTGCCGGCAAGATATATAAATACTAGCGATTCTTGAACTGAAGTTTTCCGGTCAAGTAGTCGTCAACAGAAACATACCTAGGCCATGGAGCATCGACAGCTTTTAGCAAGGAGAAAAAATTAATGTATTACATCATAGTGTGCATACAGTGGGCTTGAATAAGTGATTGTACAGCAAACAAGTGCTTATAGTGAATGAAAACCTCGAATAACAATGTTATATATGTATTTTGGGGCATAGAATAAGAATCTGAAATTTAAAATTAGAAATTCATCGATAAGTGATAATTATGTAATTTTTTATATTTCGAATAGTGGAAAAAAGTGTTCGTACAGTATCAATTTTGGCAATACGGTAGATTTTGGTTGTACTTCAAAGTAGAAGATTCTAAACTGTTCTAGAATATTCTCAGTAACTCTTTTGCAACATTCAGTTCAAAATTGGATCATTCTGCAGTCACTGTTCACTGATAACGGTTCTAATAATGGCTAGACGTAAGGAAATCACTTGCACTCAAAAAGAGCTAATTATTAAGCTATGAAACAATGGAAAAATTACAGAAACATCTCCAGTGATACGAACAAACCCTTTTCAACAATTGGTTCATTTATTGCAAGATTTAAAAGACGTAAATACTGTTGAGAACAAACGCAGATCTGGTGCTCCCAGAAAGATCTCTCCCAGATTACGAAGAAAGTTGATGCGACAGGGCCAAAATAACCCAATGGCCATCAAACAAGACCTTCGGAATGATCTGTGTTTGTCAGGAGTTAACGTAACTAAGCAAACGATAATTAATGAACTACACAGAGATGGTATAAAGTCGCGCTCCCCAAGAATGACACCACTCCTTCTGAAACGGCCTAGCGATGCCAAGTTGAAATTTGCTACAGAGCATAAAGATAAGCAAAATTCTTATTTGAAAAGAAATCTCTGGACAAATGAGAGTAAAATTAAGTTGTTCCCTGAATCATGTATGGAGGAAAGACGGCGAAGTGTACGCAACCAAGAACACCATACCAACTGTCAAATTTGGATGGGGTAGTATCATGGTTTGGGGCTGCTTTTTGATGCGAGGTGTTGACAAACTAGCAATTATAGACGGTAGAATGAATGCAGAAAAATATCAACGTATCCTATCGCTCTCTGTAGATAATCTTGGGCTTCCTCCTGATTGGATCTTCCAGCAGGACAATGATGTCAAGCATACTGCTAAGAGTACGAAGAATTGGCTTGCTAATAACAACGTTAACATCTTTCAATGGCCTAGTCAGTCGCCGGATTTGAATCCAATAGAGAATTTATGGCGGTTTTTGAAAAATAAGATCCGTGATAGAGGTCGAACAAACATCAAAAACCTGAAGACAATTACTCAGGAAGAATGGGAGAAAATACCTACTAAAGTATGCGAATCGTTAATTAAAGACTGCAGGAAGAGATTGGTTGCTGTTGAACTTAATAAAGGCTTTGCTACAAAATATTAAATGGAAAAAACATGTTTTTGTTCTGCTGTACGATTATTTTTAAATCCCTAAAAATTTAAATATTGCTATATTTTCTTAACCATAGGATATTATTTAGTTTTATATGCATACATTTTTAGTATGCAATCTGATACAGTAGATATATATTCCCGTTTTGTTAATTTAATGTTACAAATAAAAATATGAAATATTTTCATGTGTACAATAACTTATTCAACCCCATTGTACATATTTAATACAATTGATCCTTTCAGTGTTATTGTACATCATAAGCCCCAAGTGATACTTTTGTTAGAAGGTCACTGTATAGGATTGATATATGGACGTAAGAATGTAGATTATATGGGGGATAGATCTGGATTGACCCTAAACTTGCAGAGGTTAATATTGGACTGGCCGGAGAATCTCTCTCTCAGGAGCCTGTTCCACAAAGTAGGTTAGAAGTTGTTTTTACTAACAGAATTTGAAGAGAATAATGATGTTTCGATCATGTCCATGTTATGGTGGAAATTACCTTTCATGGTCGGAATAGGTTGAACTATGCTCAGCGAGCTAATCTTGGAGGTCATAACATACGTTGTTTGAATTCTTTATATTTGTCGACATATAAATCGTGACGTCATATGCCATGTCTCAAGATTCAGCGCTCTAGCCTCGATGATCACTGTAGTGAGATCGATCCTCGACATTGACCTGTAGATTATAGGCTTTATGTCATTAAACTCTGTTCAGAAATTGTCACAGTCATGGGATAATATTCAGCAAGATGCTCTCCTAGATCATTATAATGTAGAAGTTCTATCCTGTTTGGGCAAAAGAAATTAAAGCCACAATAAGTATATATAATATATATATATTCGTAACACAAATATAAGAGCATCATCTACATGCAAAAAGAAATGGTTAAAAATAATGGAAGCTTTATTAATAAATACAAAAAAAAACAACACCCAATAAAATAACATGGACACAATATCATGGTCGAGTTTTGCAAAATGAATAAAATACATACATGCAACAAACTATTTCTTATTTAACAGTTAAAATAGTTAATCATTGAAAATGGGTAAATGTATAGCCGAAAGCGCTCGGATAAAAAGAACATTCGGAGAGTTTTATATAATTTATCATCTGAAAAAAATTTATTAGATTGCATGAGAAATTGCATAAAAAAAGTAAATCAAAGCACCTTGTCTGTCGTATTCAATGAAATATGCATGAAAGAAGATTGCTGCCTAAATACCCCCCCCACACACACATATATATATATATATATATATATATATATATATATATATATATGAAACAGATGACCGATTTTCTTCTCATCAGATCAGGGTCGAGGAATTGATATGGTTTGTTTTACTGCATATCAACACTTCAATAGGTTATTTAATGCCGACAAGATTTTTATTGCTGGTAATTTCTTTCTCAAAAATGTATTGCTGCTATTAAAACATATTTTCACACTTTCATAGTATTTTGATACCAGTTTGCGGAGGTAACTACTATGTGGTTCCACACTCCTCAAAACCTCCTGACCAGAGGCCTTGCTGCTGCTGGATGTAGTTTATCGTCATATCCAGGACACGGACATATATATATATATATATATATATATATATATATATATATATATATATATATACTCTTAATGTGTGCTATATTTATGGGATAAAGTGCTCAATATCAGAGAAAGAGCGTGTGTAAATATAAAAGTTAACTTTGAAGTTCATATATATATATATATATATATATATATATTGAGTTTAAATATATATATATATATATATATATTTTATTGAAGTGAAAATAAAGTGAACAATGAAGTTCATATATATATATATATACTCTTAAGGTGTGCTATATTTATGGGATAAAGTGCTCAATATCAGAGAAAGAGCGTGTGTAAATATAAAAATTGACATTGAAGTTCATATATATATATATATATATATATATATATATATATTGAGTTCATATATATCTATATTTACTGAAGTTAACATAAAGGAACACTGAAGTTCATATATATATATATATATATATACATATATATATATATATATATATACATGATGTATGTATGTATGTAAAGAATTTAACTCTAAACAAGGCGGGAGTGCCACTGGTACTCAAGAAGCTACAAAGAGTGTAAGTTAGGGAAAAAAAACTGGGTATGGAGATGAAAGAAGGAGGAGGATCT